>JAHRHJ020000644.1:0-57971 GCA_019776745.2 Taxus chinensis
CCATTAGCATTAAAACAGGTTGTTGAAAGGTTGCTTCTAGCCATTACCAAACATCAGAGCCGTTTCTCGATTTTCTCTCTTTAGGCTGCACCAAAACTCGATATTGATCCCAGAATCATGTAGAGCATCTCAACATCTTTCTGTTGATATAAAGAACGTGGAAATCCGAGCTCTGGATCAAAAGATATGGCGATTTGAAGATTTAGGGCACGGAACATATCAAAAAGAATTTTAAAATGTTTTCTCGCTCTTCGCCATCTGGACGACACGTGGCACGTGCTGATTGGACGAGCAATTCTCTCTCCTCCGTCTTTCACAGGCTTTCCTTTTGAAATTGCTTGTGGGCCCCTTAAACTTGGACACGTGGTGCCATTTCATTGGTTTGGTTCAGCACTCGATAACTCGCCCCTTTGACCTTTTGACTTTTTCTCCTGTGAGGACACATGGCAGTTTCTGATTGGTCTTCGGCTCCTTCGTGTACTTCGCTTCCATTTGTCCCGGATGTTCCATTTGATTTTGGGCCCTTTGTGCTCATTTCGGCCGGTTCGGGCATTTCACGTCCATTTGTCCTAGATGTCCCATTTGACTTTGGACCTTCTAGACTCATTTCAGCCGGTTCGGGCATTTCACGTCGATTTGTCCCAGATGTCCCATTTGACTTTGGACCTTCTGGACTCATTTCGGCCGATTCGGCCGGTTCGGGCATTTTTGGCCCACTTGTCCCACTTTGCTTTGGACTGACTTGACTCTTTTCGGCCGGTTCGGCCGGTTCACGCCTTTTTGGCCCGATTGTCCCATTTTGCTTCAGACTCACTTGACTCTTTTCGGCCGGTTCAGCCGGTTCGCGCCTTTTTGGCCCGATTGTCCCATTTGCGTCCCTCTCAGCAGTTAAGCCAATTTTTTCTCAGTCGAACCGGCATTTCACGCTCACCGCGTACTTTTTTCCCAGATGTCCCTGTTGCTTTGCGGGCTGTTTGTGCTTACTTCGGCCGAGCCGGCCGGTTCGGGCCTTTTTGTCCCAAATGTCCCGACTACCCCTAGGACTAGGACTTAGTCATTTTTACGATTTTTTCCTGGATCAACCTATTTGCCTTTCTGCAACTTTTTTTTTACATTTTCTCAGAGCTTGCTCCCTGTTTCTTCGGCCAGGGGAGTTAGAAAAATACCTGAAGGGACCCTAGAAACCTGATTTTGCTCTGAATCAATCAATTTGCTTGGGATTTGAATCTACTGATGCATGTTATCAAAATTTACCCTAGGGGGGTAAATTTTGGATAACAGGTACTTTTCTACTTTCCATTGAGTAACATGAACAAAAATCATGGGTTAGGGATAAGCCTAAGGCATGAATTATGAATTCTACCTGTTAGTGCAAAATCACAGCACCCCTGGATGCACATCAGGCTTCTAGGTTGATGTTCAGGCATCTAGTGCGATTGCACAACATGGAAACCTCTCTCCAAGCGTGGGACTTGTAAAACCGAGAGAGGAATCTCCAGAAGAAGGCTGGTTCCTGCTCCTAAACTACCTGCCACAAGCTACTCTAGTGCAGGCAAGCTAATCTAATCCTAATCTAACCATGCTAAGGAGACAGAGAGAGAGAGAGAAGGGGAAAAACAGCAAAAGCCTACACTAAAACGGTGATACACCAGAGAAGGAGAATGTTGAACATCTATCAAAACTGCCATGGGACAAAGAGAGGTGAGCAATGGGAAGGATGGACAGATGCATCACAGGCCCAAGGATAGATTTCACACAGAAAATGTCCCAAAACTCCATGAACACAGCTCCAGATCTACAATGAACATTCAAACATGCACAAATACCTGCAATGAAGAGAGGCAAGAAGAAAACAAGCAAAAACGAGCAAGGATGGACAGATGCATCACAAAACACGTTTTGTTACTTCAGAAGTTTGCACAGAACATCATTCCATTAGTAAAAGGAAAAAAACGCCATTACAGAGCAGGGAGGAGGTTTGAACTCCATTTTCAACCCTAGAGAAGAAAAGAAGGGAGGGCCGAGCAGAAAGAATGAACAACCCTTTTTTAAAAAAGAGCCAAATCTGGCGTTTACATTGCATGGGTCGAGCCCAGGGGACAGAAAACGTGGGAAAACATGCAAGCCCATTCCTCATTGACTGCAGATGCATTAAATCAGCATGGAGGATCTTACCAACCCATACCCTATCAATTTGACTGATTTGGAGGAGAATGCAACCCATTTGCATTAATCTAGCCGCTAAAATGTCACTTCTGGCCGTGCAGAAGAAGAATGCGACCTATTAGCATTAAAACAGGTTGTTGAAAGGTCGCTTCTGGCCATTACCACACGTCAGAGCCGTTTCTCGATTTTCTCTCTTCAAACTACACCAAAACTCAAGATTGATCCCAGAATCATGTAGAGCATCTCAACAGCTTTCCGTTGATATAAAGAACGTGGAAATCTGAGCTCTGGATCAAAAGATATGGCGATCTGAAGATTTAGGGCACGGAACAGATCAAAACGAATTTTAAAATATTTTCCCGCGCACTGCCACTTGGACGCCACGTGGCACCTGCTGATTCGCTGAATAATTCTCTCTCCTCTGCTTTTCGGTGGGCTGTCTCTTGAATTTTGACTTTTGGTGCTCTTGGAACATTTTCCACATTTTTTCCCACGCCCCACCACTAGGGATACGTGGCATGCATTGGTTGGTTGACGAACCTGCCGGGTCTTCCTTCACTTTTACCCTTTTTGGCTTAGATTTGGCCTTGTCTTTCCAACTCCTCCCCGAGCTCCACACTTCTATGCTCCATTGGACACGTGTCCAATTTCTATTGGCTACAGCGCTTCAAACCTTGCCCTTTGACCTTTTGGCTTTTCTTGATGACACGTGGCAATTTCTCAATGGTTCTCGGGCCTGCCGGGTCTTCCGCGTACTGAAAGCGTCCATCCGTCCCGGACGTCCTTTTGCTGACCTTGTGAGGAAAACTTGGCAGCCGATGGAATGTTCGGCAAATTCGGCTTCCTCCATTTGTCCCATTTGGTCCAATTTGATTTTGGCACCTTTTGATTGGCTCATTTCGGCCGATTCGGCTTCTTCGGTATTTCGGGTCATTTTGTCCCGCTTGTCCTATTTTGATTTTGGACCTTTTGGGACAATTTCGGCCGATTCGGCCGGTTCGGGTATTCCGCGCCTTGGCCCCGATTGTCCCATTTGCTTTTTTCAAACTGACTTGACCCTTTTCGGCCGGTTCGGCCGGTTCGTGTCTTTTTGTCCCGATTGTCCCATTTGCGCCCCTCTCAGCAGTTAGCCAATTTTTCTTTTCTCGGTCGAACCGGCATTTCGCGCCTCCGCGTACTTTCAGTCCCACTTGTCCCAAATGCTTTGTGGGCCGACTGGACTCATTTCGGCCGGTTCGGGCGGTTCGCGTACTTTTGTCCCATTTGTCCCAACTTGTGCTTGGACTGGGACTTAGCCGATTTTCACAAATTTTCCTGGCCTGAACTACTTGCTTTCTGCAACCTTCTCCGCACTTTCTCAGAGCTTTCTCCTTCCAACTTCGACCAGGGGAGTTAGAAAAAATCTGAGGGGACCCTGGAAACATGAATTTTGGCCCCGAATCAATCAATTTTCCTGGGACCTGAGAATCTGATGCATGTTATCGAAATTTACCCAGGGGGGGTGAAATTTTGATAACAGTTTGGCGACTCAGTGGGGGCATCTGCCTGCTAGATGAATGATCAGTAGCCTGAAGCAATCCATTGGGCATGGAGTCATGAGTTGCAACCTGCAACTGATCTGAACTTTGAAAACCTCCCTCTGAGCCACTTGGAAACCCATTGAACCTGGAGTGTCTTCACCAAGATGCCACTGAAATGAACTGTGCAAGAGCAAAACCAGCAACACCAAAACTATGTACAAAACTGAAAATCATACATGCTCCAAATGGAACATGCAGAGTGTGCACAAGCACTTCTTCTGCTGAAAGCAAACCTAGCTACTTTACTCTAACTGGAAGCAAAGGCAAGCTAAACAAATCTTGCAACTGGTTGTGAGAAATAGCTTCCTTTCTTCAAAATTGGCAGCCATGGAATTGATTTGGCACTGATCATGGCTGTTTGGATGGATGGAAAATCAACAAGAAGCTGGTCTTCTATCCAAATCATCAAGGTATCAACTGAAAAATCCAATACCTCTTTTAGTTGCTCTGCATTTGGATTGAAGAGGTATGGCAGCTGATCCTTGGTACTTTGTAGCTCATCCTCATGCTCAGAAGCAAGCATGACTGGTTGTGGCTTCTCCTTTGGCTCCAATGAAGCCAAATACCTGATTGGGCAAGGTCTGATCCGTTTGATATGCCCATTGCTGTGATTTTCAACTCCAAGAATGGAGTCTTCTTGTAGACCCTCTTGAATGGATGACGTGGAAGAAATGGTAGGACCCTTCTGCCCTTTCTCTTCCTCCAATGAAGAACATGGAAGATTTAAATCTTCCAATTTTGGTTCCAAAGGGCTGCTATAAGATGCAGGCTGCTGCAAATGAATGCTCTCCTTCATGACAGCAGACTCTTGTGTTTGGAATGTGGATGATGAAAGAGAGAATGGTGAAAACTCAACCGGCTCTTCTCCATCAAAACAGTCCTCCAAATCTGACAGGTAAACTGCCTCATTATTGTCCTGCTGTTCGTGTTCAACTTCCTCCATGGTGTCCTCTTGATCTGCAACTTGACCACCATGGTTTCCTTCACTCTCCAATATTGAGTTTGAGAGATCAAACTCCTTTTCAGTGCTAGAACTTGAGAGAGATGAAGTGGAAAGAAGAACTGAAGGTTCTTCTGTAACCTGCTTTGTGCTCAAAGCCCTTGGATCTGCACTTTTCTCCTCCATAGCTAGATTGTGCTCCTCTTCTTTTGGATTTGGAGCAGCTTCTCCTTCCTCCAATGTTTGAAGAAATCTTGCTCTTGATTGAACTCCTTCTCCAGCATGAAGTTTGTCAAGTCAAACTCTTCAATCTGCTGCTCTAGAGGACAAGTTGGGGCTGCAAGATCTTCTTCTTCTGCTACAACAAAATTAGTCCTGACCGCCATTTGTTCAACCTCAGCCTCTTCTGTAGGTTTAACCATCAAGGGGATCTTTGTCATCCCAAATTTGGCAGCCCAAACCTTCAAGTTGTTTGTCATTTCTTTTCTGTTGGCTCTTCTCCTTGCTGTCCTTGATGACTGATTTTTACAATTTCTTCTTCCCACATGGAATTGGGAATGCAAAAGGAGGGATGGGTTGAAACTCCACTGATTTGACAATTTTTTGTGGTGGTGGAGGAGGTGAAACCTCTTGTTTCTTTGGAGGAGGGGGTGTTTCTGTTAGCTCTTGTGGAGGGGATGACTGTTTGGAAGGGAAAAAGGAAAGAAGAATCGAGGTGTGGTGGAAGACTGAGAGGTGGAGAATGGATTCAACACTTGGGACAGCAGATGGAGAGTTTGAAACTTGACACTGCTGAACTGAAACAGATTGGGAAAGAGGAAAAGAAAAGGCATGAGATGGTGTGTTTACCTGTTGACAAGGTTGCTGAATACTTCTCTCATACACCTCTATTTCTTCAATCCACTTTGCAAGCAAAGGCAGCGTTGCAATCATGAAGTCAAGCTTCTCCTGAGGGCTGTAATGACTTGGAAAAGGTCCCACCCATGGACAGGGTGCTCCACAACCGATTCCAAATGCTCTCATCTGTGCCTGAGCCCTGGACTGCACCATCCCCTCCTCCATCTTTTGGATTTTCTCCAACAGACCAGCATCTTGGATCTGATGGTCTTCATTGTATGCACACCCTTGCTCTTGGAAAGCTCCATAGCCAAACTGACTTTGGCACTGCTGCTCATATGGGTATGCATATGATCTTGAATCTGCTCAAAATGCTGATTTGGAGGATTTGTAAAACATGTTGGAGGTGGAATATACTGCTGTTGTTGATGTGAAATCCATGATGGAAATGAAGTCATGATTGCACAACTTCATGGAATGGAAAAGAATGAAAGGGATGGAAAGAAAGAAAATGGATGAAAATGAATGGAAAGGAAGGTCTGCAACTTCAGAGAAATGGGTTGTTGATCAGATGGAGTCGCCAGATGTGTTTGCAAGTGCCTCCAAAGGCTGAAATCTTCACAGGAACACATCAACCTGCAAAAGATGAAGTGAAAGACCTCTAAGGTCCCACCGGGCGTGCCAAAACTGTTAGTGCAAAATCACAGCACCCCTGGACGCACATCAGGCTTCTAGGTTGATGTTCAGGCATCCAGTGTGATTGCACAACATGGAAACCTCTCTCCAAGCGTGGGACTTGTAAAACTGAGAGAGGAATCTCCAGAGAAGGCTGGTTCCTGCTCCTAAACTACCTGCCACAAGCTATTCCAGTGCAGGCAAGCTAATCTAATCCTAATCTAACCATGCCAAGGAGACAGAGAGAGAGAGAGAGAGGGAAAAACAGCAAAAGCCTACACTAAAACGGTGATACACCAGAGAAGGAGAATGTTGAACATCTATCAAAACTGCCATGGGACAAAGAGAGGTGAGCAATGGGAAGGATGGACAGATGCATCACAGGCCCAAGGATAGATTTCACACAGAAAATGTCCCAAAACTCCATGAACACAGCTCCAGACCTGCAATGAACATTCAAACATGCACAAATACCTGCAATGAAGAGAGGCAAGAAGAAAACAAGCAAAAACGAGCAAGGATGGACAGATGCATCACAAAACACGTTTTGTTGCTCCAGAAGTTTGCACAGAACATCATTCCATTAGTAAAAGGCAAAAAACGCCATTACAGAGCAGGGAGGAGGTTCGAACTCCATTTTCAACCCCTAGAGAAGAAAAGAAGGGAGGGCAGAGCAGAAAGAATGAACAACCTTTTAAAAATGAGCCAAATCTGGCTTTTACATTGCATGGGTCGAGCCCAGGGGACAGAAAACATGGGAAAACGTGCAAGCCTATTCCTCATTGACTGCAGATGCATTAAATCAGCATGGAGGAACCTTACAAACCCATACCCTATCACTTTGACTGATTTGGAGGAGAATGCGACCCATTTGCATTAAATCTGGCTGCTAAAATGTCACTTCTGGCCGTGCAGAAGAAGAATGCGACCCATTAGCATTAAAACAAGTTGTTGAAAGGTCGCTTCTGGCCATTACCACACGTCAGAGCCGTTTCTCAATTTTCTCTCTTCATACTACACCAAAACTCGAGGTTGATCCCAGAATCATGTAGAGAATTTCATACAGCTTTCCGTTGATATAAAGAACGTGCAAATCCGAGCTCTGGATCAAAAGATATGGCGATCTGAAGATTTAGGGCACGGAACAGATCAAAACGAATTTTAAAATATTTTCCCGCGCTCTGCCACTTGGATGACACGTGGCACGTGCTCTGATTGGAAGTAATTCTCTCTCCTCTCTCTTTCGGCGGGCTGTCTCTTTTGAAATTTCCTTTGGGCCCTAGCTTGGACACGTGGCACTATCCACATTGGTTCGGGCTCAGCCACTTGAAAACTCGTCCCTTTGACTTTTTGACTTTGACACGTGTCATGATTTCCTTGTCTTTGGGCCTGCCACTTTCGGCCCTTCACGTCTTTTTGTCCCGGATGTCCCAGTTGGTCCTGGGACAAAAACCCGACTCCACACGAAATGGGCTTCCTTGCTCCATTTCACGATGACGTTCGCAATTCTGATTGGCTTCGGTCCTTTTCAAACCTCCCTTTGACTTTTTGACCTTGTCCCTGTGAGGACACAGTGGAAAGTTTCCCATTTCGCCGCCGGCTCGGTTCGCGTACTTTCGCGTCCATTTGTCCCGGATGTCCCATTTGATTTTGGACCCTTTGGAGTTCCTCATTTCAGCCGGTTCGGCCGGTTCGGGCATTTTTGGCCAGCTTGTCCCACTTTGCTTCGGATTGACTTGACTCTTTTCGGCCGGTTCAGCCGGTCCGCGCCTTTTCGGCCCGATTGTCCCATTTGCTTTTTTTCACTGCCTTCGCGTCATTTCCCGGAAAATGTCCCGATCCGGCCGGTTCGGGTCTTTTTGTCCCAAACTTGTCCCAGAAACACTTAGCCAATTTTTCTTCTCCTTCGGCCGAATCGGCTTTTCGCGTCCTCCGCGTACTTTTGTCCCGACTTGTCCCAAATGATTTTGGGCCGCCTGGAGGCTTTTCGGCCGATCAGGCGGCCTTGACGTCCCAAATGTCCCAACTTGTCCCTGGACTAGGACTTAGCCAATTTTCACAAATTTTTGGCCTGGATCAACCTACTTGCCTTTCTGCAACCTTTTCCGCATTTTCTCAGAGCTTGCTCCTTCCTTCTTCGGCCTGGGGAGTTAGAAAAATTCCTGAAGGGACCCTAGAAACATGATTTTTACTCTGAATCAATCAATTTGCCTGGGACTTGAGAATTCTGATGCATGTTATCACAAATTTACCCAGGGGGGGTGAATTTGGATAACAGTATGGCTTCCACCTCATTATAGTACAATACGGGACCCCATTAGAATGGCAAGAAAATGCCAAGGATTGATTAAATGCAAAGGCCCCTCTTGAGAGAAGGGACAAAGGGACAAGCTAAGTAAGCATGAGGTTGTTTATACTGCAAAGGTGAGGTAAATGTCGGTTGGCATTTTACAAAAACCTGGAGTCGCAATAAATCCGATGGTTGTCCCAATAATCTAGGTCATAAAAAAAAGTGGGTGAAGGGACCTCTACATTTGTATAAGGTGACAAATACTTTCAGAACTTCTCGTGTTACAAATTATTTAGAGGGTCCCCCAGAATGATGAAACCATTCAGGAATGGTGAGGATTACAGGACCAATTTAGATTGGTTTATCACCAAACTGGTTTCAGGGGTGTGATTGAGTCAATAGGTGGTCAAAAGTAAGTCTGACAAGGGTTTATACTATCTCAAAGAAGTCTCCTTGGCAAAGCGGGTTGGTACAGTCACCATGGATTAGAAAATATGTTGAGTTGAATGCATGCTATGGGTTTAAATTCATGGTGAAATTGATTTCCCTATATAGTTTAATGTTTTTGAAGTATACTCGTACGACATTAAAATCATGACTTGATTGCCTCAAGTAAATATCCACAAATGTTGGATGAAACCTAGGTGCTTAGTTGTGATTCTTGGAGATATTAGTATGCAATGCTTTGTACTCAACAATATGACTTGGTACATTAGAATATGAAAGGCAAAGCTATACATGGGTTCTCCATGATAGAGAAATGGGATAATACGTCAAAGCCCTGCCCCCATGCTGACACTTTGAAGAAAGATTGTCATTTGGTAGGGGGTTTTTTCCAAGGAAAAGAGTAGCAATTGACTCATTGGAAAGTCAAAATTAGAGGGTTGATCCCCAGAAATAATGCATCGGCCAATTGGTCGGCGATAGCTTAGCCCTTGATGGACTTTTGATGAATGAATTTGAGGTCAAGATCAGCTAAAAGCATAAGCCATCATGCGGCATGCTGATTTTGATAAGGTTTGGCGTACATGAAGTGTAAGGGAAAAGTGTTGGTCATGACATAGGTTTTGTGGTTGAGTAGGTAATGGCAGAGTTTGGTGGCAACGAAAAACTAAGGCTAAGAAAAGTTTTTTGGGATGGTTGTATCAGGTTTCATAGTCCAATAGAGTACGGCTTATGTAATAAACTACCTGCTCCCTGTGTTGTTCATCGCGATGAGCGAGCATGGCTCCCAAGGAATGATCGGTAGCTGATATGTATAGGTAAAAAGGTTGATCATATTTAGGTGGAATGAGTACAGGTGGTTGGAGAAGGTATTGTTTTAAGGCCTCAAAAGCTTTGTGACAGTCATCATCCCATTTAAAGGAGACATCCTTCTTGAGCAGATGATGAAATGGTTGACACCGATCAGATAATTGTGAAATGAAATGATGAATAGATTGTAATTTACCTTGCAGGCTACGGAGTTGGTGAAGGTTAGTAGGTGGAGGCATTTCGAGAATGGCCTTGACTTTAGCAGGGTCAACTTCTATACCATGAAGGGAAACAATAAATCCCAGGAGCTTTCCTGAGATTACACCATGAAGATGCACTTCTTAGGCTGAAGGTGGATGCAATATTTAATGAGGCAGGTCAAAGATGGTTTTGAGGACGGTGCAAGGTGCTCAGAGCGATGTTTAGATTTGGCCAAGAGATCATCCACATAATCTTCCAATATGCGATGCATGATGTCATGGAAGATGTAAGTCATAGCCCACGCTGATATGTGGCACCAGCATTTTTAAGGCCAAAAGGCATGACTCGATAGCAGAAGGTCCCCAAGGGGTGATGAATGCAGGTTTTGTGTTGATCTTCTGGGGCAAGCAAAATTTGGTTATAACCTAAGAAGCCATCCATGAGTGAGAGCATCTCATGACCAGCAGGTGAGGTCAACCAGTTGATCAATACCGGGTAAGGGAAAGTCATCTTTCAGGAAGGCTAGGTTGAGGTCATGGAAGTCCATGAAAATGCAGAAGTCCCCTATGTGCAGCTTTAGTAACAGGGACAATGTTAGAAATCTAATGAGGATAATCAATGGGTAAGATGAAGGAAATGGAAAGAAGGTGCTGAAGTTCTTCTTTGATGAGAAGAGCAATGTGAGGGTGCATTTTCCTTAGCTTTTGTTTTATAGGTTTGGCATCAGGAACAGTTATGATATTGTGGACCACTATGGTGGGGTCAATACCATGCATGTCTATGTAAGACCAAGTGAAAGTGTGGTTATGATCTCTGAGAAAAGAAGTGATGGCTTCCTGTTCAGCAACATCTAAAGATTGTCCGATCTTTAGGATGTGTGGGTCATCTTGAGTATGAATGTTGATCTCGATAGTTGATTCATTCAACATGGTTTGCATCTCAAAGGGTAACGATCAATGAATATATGAGTCTTCTGCACCAAGGTAGGTGAGTATGGATTCATCATCCTGACATTGAATGAAATTAATTGATAGGTGTATGTCATCATCGATCATTTTAGGATACAGGAAGGGAAGAGTGGAAGGGGCCTCACCTCACATTGATAAGTCAGAGGCCCCAAGGAAATGGTGTTTATGAAAAAAAAAAGTTAGGAGGGATAGATTCAGGATCCATTGACTCTGTCGGTGAGGGTGTGTGAAGGTGAAGGTGGAGTGGGTGAAGAGAAGGTGGAGAAGGGCTAGTGTCCTCAATGAGTTCAATGCGGGCCTTGTTTGGTAGGTGGTTCAGGAAAGCCAATACCACTATGGTCGTTATGTTTGTGGGTGGTACATGGAATAATAGTATGGTGGCCTTGCTCATAAAATCCAAAACCAAAACCCTTCCATGCACATCGGTGCAGGAAGGTGTGGGTGAAATGGAGATTGGTAAGTGATTGGAAGTCAGTGGAAAATGGGCGGGTTTGTGATGGTGGTTCAGGTGTGTAAGTGGTAGTATCAAGTCCCCCATAGGTGAGACTAGTACGAAGATGAGGAGGACCATAAAGGAGACATTCTCCTATGTGGTGATCATAGCGAGGGTGTTGGTGAAGACTTCCATACTCTTGTGGAGTAAGGAATGTGTTGACACTATATAGGTGGTACTCCCCCAGAGTGAGGCATTGAAAAACACCTTCCAAGGGATCAGTGGTTGGTATGTAGGTAGCTGGAATGGATGATGTGTCAGAGGTTGATGTGGAGGTGGAGTTAATGGATTGGGAAGCTGATGGGTCAGCCATGGAGGTTATGGCAATAGCGATAGGAATGGAGGAGGTATGTGTGGTTGAAGTAGCGGTTGTGCTGGTAAGTGGAGGTGTAGGCAAAGAAGTAATGGTTGTGGAGGTAGACGGCTTAATAGGTATGAGCACATCATTGGGTTGGTAAAGCATGTTGCATGTTTTAAAAGGTGATGGGTCAGCTAGAATGGTATAGGTGTGTCCTTCATGTTCAAACTTTACACAATGATGCAAAGTGGAAGGAACAACCCATGACACAAATCCAGGGTCTACCAAGCAACAGGTTATATTGGAATTCCCCCTCCAAAACGTAGAATAGTTCTAGAATAGTATAGGGGCCCATGCGAATGTGGAGGATGACGGTGCCTAGTGTAGAGGTGATAGCGTCATTGAATGAATGCAACATGACAGGATGTTTATGCATGCAATTATCAGGTATGCGCATTTGAGTGAATGCATGGGATGAAATGATGTTAATGCTAGCACCCCCATCAATCATCACATGGTGCATACCCATATGTCATCGATGTGGACAGAGATGAAGAGAGGCTGCATCTGGGTCATCATTTTAGTGTGGTGTCATCTCTTCCTCTGAGAAGCTAAGGGAGGCCACTTGGTGAATAAGGTGGGGTGAAGATGAAGGTGGTAATTTGGTGAGAGAGGCTACATGATGGGGTGTGATAATGGAGGCTACGGGTGTAGGGTCATTGGGTAAAACCTCAATAGATTGAAGAACCTCCATGAGAGCTTGACGATGGGATTATGAGGTTTGGATGAGGTCATATAAGGACATTTTGAGGGGAGATTGGTGTAATTGTTTGAGCATGGTGCGATGTGTGATCCCATTAGAAATGGGGTATGTGGGGCCATGGATAGTGATTTTAGGTATGGGTGTAGATGGTATGTTGGGTATAGGATTGGTTGGTGGGTTAGTTGCCTTTTCTTTCCCTTTTCCTTCTGAGCATGTGTAGTGACGTGTATCATGTTGATTTGAGGGGAGTTGGAAAATGGAGAAGGTGTAGGGTGAGTGGTATAATGACATGAAGGGAAAAAACCTACTGGAGGAGAAAAACCTTGTGAGGTGAGCTGGGTGCAATGACATTTGGGTGGTGGTGTGGCAAGTTCTTCTGATGTGAACCATGTTAATTTCAAATCTTGGGGGTGGCTCTAGGAGTTGTGAGGGTGGAGGTTGTGGTTGTTGAGTGGGCAGTTTGGGAATGGGTGTCGGTGAAGCAGGATCCTCATCAAGAAGGTCATCATCATCAAAGTTGGTTTCTGGTGGACATAATTGGATAAGGACGGTTTTCAAGGCCTTGCAGTTCTCCACATCGTGCCCTGACACACGATGGTATGCACAAATTTTGGTATCATCAAACCCTTTTGGCTTGGGTTTGAGGGGGTCGTAAGGTCTATGAGTGGTGGTAATGTGATGACAGAAGTCTCAAGGAGGTTGGTTAAAATTTTGGCATAGACCCTACTAGTGGATCACAATGGGAAGTGAACGTGGGTTTGGGTGTAGGTGTAGTTGATTGTTGAGGAATGGTCTTTGGAAGAGGAGGAATGGGTCGAGCTATGGTTTTGGGTGTTGGTGTTGGTTTGGGTGTCGGTCATGTTTGTTTGGGTAGGGGTATAGTAGATGGATGGGTAGGAGGGTGTGTGGTTGTTTTTAACTACCTTATTGTGGGGTAGTGGGATTTTGTTTTTGGGTTGCACCTTCTTGGGTAAAGGTGATGTGGGTGTACGAGGTCTAGAAGGAAAAGTAGATGGAGGAAGAGGGTGAGTTACCCATGGGGATAATGGGGGTGCTATGAAGGTAGATGACATGGGTCGTGCTTGGGGTGTGAGGGACAATGACTGAAGTGTAGTGGGTAGTGAAGCAATAGTTGAGGGTATTGGAGGTATGGGTGGTAAAGATGGACTACAGGTGTGGGTGTAAGTCATGTTGGGTGCCTGGGTAGGTTAGAGGTTTGTGAGGAAGGAATGGGTTGTTGTGTTTTTGGTTTATCGGATGGGTGGAGGTTTCTTGACCATGTTGGGAAGCTGAGGTCCTAAGACAGACATGGGACAGGTGTAGGTGTGATTGGCGCAAGTGGGGTATGAGTTCTATGGGTTTGATTCTTTTGTTTGGGTGCTGGAGTAGGTGTGGTGTTAACTTTGGAGGATGTAGCTAAATCTAGTTTGATAGGTGGATGAGTAAGGCTGGTGGTTGGGGTGACCCCTAAAGTGGTAATAGGTTTAGTCGAGGAAATGTTGTAGGTGTGGGTTTAGGTTTAGATGTAGGTTGATTTATGGGTAAGGGTGTGGTTTGAGCTATGACAGGTGTCGTGGAAGGATTTTTGATAGAGGTGGTTGTGTTTGGTTTGATTGGTTGAAATATTTTTGGGTAGATAGTGGAGGTATCAGCAAGTGATCTCTGCATCTGTGTTGAGACAGGAAGCAAAAGGCACCCCCATAGTAAAGCCCTATCCACATAATCTAAGTGATTGGCCAAACGTGAGAATGGCACGTCTATAGGTGGAGTTGGTGAGGACCTAATGGAAATTCCCATAAAATGTGTCTTAGAGATGGGAAATTGGCTAGCTTCAGCTTCCATGGGTAAGAGAGCCAAAAGTAGGTCTGTAGGATTTTGGGTAGCTGATGGAGAATGCTCCAAGAGGCAAAGGTATCTCAATTGGGTCGATGATAGGTGGAGGAGATGATGGGTGCTCCTCTATAAGTGGAGGAATAGATAGGTGCTCCTCTGTGGGTGGAGGAGGTAATAATGGGTGGAGGAGATAATTCCTCTGTGGAGGAGGTACTGTGGGTAAAGGTTCTCTAAGTGGAGAAGCAAAGGTGAGATGGTCTCGATGTTAGCGGAAGACTCCTCCATAGGTGATGAAGGAGATGAAAGGTGTTCCTCTGTGGTGGAGGAATAGGGGAGGTTGGTTCCACATGTGGAAGGAGGATTTCGGGCTAGGATTTCCTCTATGGAAGGAATATGAGGTAATTGGGAGGTGAATAGGTACATCATTAAAGATAGCGTGGACCTCGCGGGTATGGGTATCATGAGTTGAGGTCTCACCGGTTTGATCAGATGAAGGGGCATGGTTGGGAAATGGTTTCTTGAAGATGTGTAGGTTTTGGTTGGCAGGTGTGTTAGGATTATCCATGGTTAACTCACCTTTTCTCGAGCATTTCTTGGACAATATTTTTGAAAGTGATGCAATTGCCGTCACTATGACCCTTTACTCGATGATAGTTACAGAAGTCATGTTCTTTATACCATGCGGGCATGGGGCGAGAAGGGTCAAAATCAGTGTGTGGTTTTATAGGTGGAAGGGTGATGGCTCCGGCTTTGATAAGATTTTCTAAGACAGAAGAGTAAGGTTCCCCAATTGGGGTATATATTTCACTTGTTCTCGTCTGAATTGAAAATTTCTGGACATGTGAGAGATTAGATGAAGGAGTAGCCTGATTTAACGGATGAGCTGGGCTGGCCTTGAGTACCACTGCGTTAGTGGTGCCCTTAGCTTTTGAATAATTTTTTTGTGGTTTGGAAGAAGAAGAGGTATCATTCGACTTGAATGCTGAATTCTTATTGCGTAATTGGATTTTCTTCTCTTTGATGGCCCGAATCTCTAACTTTCGTGCCATAGTGAATGCTTCATCGAATGTTCGGAAGGTTTGGACCTACAAGGTTGGTGAGATATGTCTAGCACAAGCCCATGTGAAGAGCTCGATGAGTTCTATTTGTGGCAGTTGGAAGGTGAGTTGATTGATCAGGCTACGCCAGCGAGTGACAAAATCTATGATAGATTCATCCTCATACTGATGTGTGGAGTATAGGTCGGTCATGGTAACCTTCTTGATGATACTGATAGAGAAATGATCCAAGAAGGCTTGGGCTACCTGATTTAATGAGAATATAGAGTGTCTAGGTAACCCACTATACCAATCTAATGCAGGTTCAGTGAGGGACAAGGGAAAAGTTCTCAAAAGCAAGGCATCATCGTGAGTGATCAGATAACACCCATGTTTGAACGACCACAAATGTTGTTGTGGGTCTTCTTTGCTATTGAAACGATTGAATTTAGGCATTTCCCAATGCACGGGGTATGGGCGGATAGGAATGGATGGGTGAATGGGCTCATTACAAATCTCGTTGTAGGTGAGAGTGTTACGGGAGCCAGAAACCAATGCCTCCAATGTCTGCATCTTGTCCAACATTAATTTTATTAGGTCGTTGGTAGGTTGTGATGATTGGGTGCCTCCTGTAGCGTGAGAGGTTGTGTTGGGAATATAATAGGGGTGGCACTCCAGTGTATGGTGATACCATGTAGGTTGATTGAGAAGAAGGTAGTGAAACAGGGGGTATGTACCCTGAGTGAATAATAGATGAAATGGGAGGCTACTGATAGTATGTATATGGAGGTGGAAGGGTCATGGTAACCCTAGTGGCAATGGGGGCTAATGATTGTGGAATGGAAAGGACCACATTCTGAAAAGGGGTAGGGGTCACTGACACTGGAGGTGGTAGTGTAGCTATGGGTATGTGTGAGACATTAGGGGTGGATGAGGTTGTGTTTTGGGTAGTTGTCGAAGGTATGGTGGATGTGGCGGGTGCCACGGAGGTGGTAGATGCAGCAGTCATAGCGGGTATATGACCTAGCTGTAAAATGACTAGGGGTAAGGTAGATATGGGAAGCACAAAGCCAGATGGGGCTGATGCAGGAGTGGGAGTGAGAGTCAGGGGGATAGATATGGGCATGTCGTATATCAACTGACTTGAGGCATCTCGAGTGGATGAGTGGGAAAGGTAAAACTACAAGGTGGTAGGGTTTTGGTCAAGGAGTCATGCGAACTCCTCATCTCTGGTAGCGATAGTGATAGGTTGGATGGGATCCATGGCTGGTGATAAAATGGAAGGTGGTGAAGGACTAGGTGGGAGTGGTTGACAACTGGCGTGAAATACGAGTGCACTTGCTTGTCTTCGAGTTAGCACCATGTGAACCAATACTAATCAGGTAGGGCTACTTCTCTGTAAATGACACAGAAAATACAACAAAAATAGGTTGAATCTGGTGGTAAAAAGTGGATTAGGTACCAAATGTTGGTGGGAAAGTGAAACAGGCTAACCGATACCAGTTAGGGAAAACTGACGCCGGTCAGGGGTAACCACTTCCGGTCACTGTAGAAAATGGACAATGAGTGAAAAACAAGGTATAAGGTCAAATCTGATAGGTATGCCAAATCTGATGAGGTTTATAACGTCAATGGGAATGATAGCAATGACAAGGACTGTGAAATGTGGAAGAAGATGAATAAATAACAAGGATGAAGATGAATAAATGTCCCTTTGAGTAGGTTAGCAAAAGGACCTGGAACCGACACTGGCTGGGTATAACCGACGATGGTAAGAGGGTAATCGATGATGGTCACTAGACCGACACCAGTCACTATGAAATTGAAATAGTGATGAAAGAATAGTGGTTGTGAATTAAAATATGATGTGGAATCAGACCTAAAATTCTGAGAATGATGAGAATATGGTCTAGGAACACTCAGGTGAAGCCAAAATACACCAACTATGATGAGGAGCATGCAAGGATGAACAAGAAAAATGAAGAATGTGATATTTCACCTCAAAACGCAAGCAAAGAAAAAACACTAAGAAAAATGCAATCCTAGGAGTGCCTTTTCTATTATGTTTGTTTAGCTTATGCTATTTAAGGACTGACACATGAACTGTGAAATAGATTTTTTTGGTGAGGATGGCTTCCTACGAAGAAGGAGATCTAAAAGGTGAGGTTTTAGGTATGTTATGGTGGGGACGGGCCTCACTCTAAAGTTTGGTTGGATATTTTGTCAATCCAAAATATGAGGTTCAACCACAGTACATGGGATTAAATCCCTCCTCAAAGACAGGTGAGGCTGCATGTTTATTACTAATCTAAAACACAACAGAAACAATATATACAGTATTCACACTAATCTAACCATTGGGGTTGGGATAGAATCCCGAAATCCATATCCACACTTTGGGAAGATGTTGTTTTTATAAATGGACTGGGTCGGAAATTATTACAATGGAAGAAACACAATGGAAAGGAAATGAGAGGAACGTATTTTCTTTCGAGTAAACACAGAGCACGAAATAATCATACGAGCTTTAGATCACAAATATAATGTTTGAAATGATTAGAATCATCAAGATGCTAAACAAAGAATAGCTTAAGATTATGAACATAAGAACAATATCTTAAGAAAAATATATCTCACAACACAAAGTTTGCAAAATAGTATTAGCTTCTATTCCTCAAATGATTAAAATAAAACACAAAGTTTTTCTTCTTCACAATAGCCCCCAATGTTTCAAAAATCTCAACCCTTTGGAATGTACACACATCCCTTATTTATAATAAAAAGAGTAGAGAGAAAATAGGATAAACCCTATAAAACAGTCTTTTAAAAAGAGTCCTATTTTGCTTGGCTCTCACGCAGGAGACCAAGTCACAATATGATTCAAAAATGTGACGAAACAGAAATGAAAAAGACATGTCAATTTCAAGATTGAAATGACACGAAACATCAAGACTTAGTCTGAATCGTCATCTTTTGCTTCCTCATCTTTCTCTTCCTCCAACTGAGCCTGTTTGTTCTGAAATTCTTGGAACTTCCGGATTATACCTTGCATCTCATTTTCATCAGGCGCAGTGGAATGATCACTCAAAACTTCACATGTTTCATGAGTGTCACTGGCACTACCGGGAAGTTTTCTCAATCTTTTGTTGAGTTTTCTCAAGGCCTCCAAAGAATGTTCAATCTTACAAACCTGTCAATGATTTCAATACCAAATCCGTGAGTTGGTTCATGCTGAATAGATTCTTGGATTTGTTTGAAAAGATCATCAGCTGATAGGATGCCCGAGTTTCCAACTGACACTTTTGCACAATTTTCAGCAGTTCTTCTTCCAGGTCACTCTTGCCATCAATAAATTGATCTCTTGATTCTCTTAATTTACCATAGGTTTCATTGAGAATCTTTACCCTGAACCTGATGGCTTTGGTCAGCTAGAAATGCTTATCCGCATGTGGGATGATGCCTTCTTCTACTAAGAGGCGTGATGGTATTTTTTAATACCTGGAGAGCTTCGAAAGTCAAATCAAGGTGTCCAATTTCTTGGGAGAAATCATCGTCCATCTTTTCTCCATCACTCTGAATATTCCCCAAAGATTGATAGACTTCCACGGTGTCTTGAATCACTTCTTTCCCCTGTTGGAGCAGCCTTTGGATCCATTCATCGACCACCCTTCCTTTTTTATTAATCTTCTCAATTATAGGCACTGATGAGAAATCGAATCCGACAGGGACAGAGGAAGATGGTATGGATTCAAGGGGTTTTGAGAGCTTAAGCAATACCTCAGTCAACTGCTCCACCTTTCCTTTAAGCTCATCTCTGCTGTCTTTTGTTTCCTTCAATTTCTGGCATAGCACGTTTGTAGCATCCCGTGCATCCTGTTGTGCTCCTTCTGTTGTCACTTCTCCTAGAGCCACCCTGGTTATCTGATAGTCAGAGGCTGTTATGTCCTCTTTGGTTTTGTCAGTCGCAGGAGTGGCGATCTCTGCAAACTTATGCCCCGAAGCGTCCACCAAAACCCTTGAAACTATTTTGGGTTTCTTGGCTGATTTAGCAGTAGAAGCCTTGAGTGAACTAAAATCAAAGGCTGGTATGGGTACAATCACCTTCCTCTTCCTCGGAGTTTGCTCGAGTAGCCATTGAGGCATGTCAGAGGGAGTTGCCACTATTGTAGAAGTTGGTATCATACTTTCAGGGGGAGAGGGATCCACTGGTGGAGTGGGGACAGTTACCAATGTGGTAGCAGATTCAATAAAAAGAGGCACAGGAGGGGGCATGTTGGTGATTACTTTGGTCCCAGCAGAGAGGGGTGAGAGTCCAGAGAAAATGCTGGCCATGACCGAAGAAGTAGATGGGGAAAGAGGAGGTAGAAGTGGTTGTGAAGGAGGAAGCGCAGATCCCGACTCCAAAGCCTGGGATGCAAGAGATAAGGTCACTTCAGTTGGGCAGTCAACAAATGGTGAAACTAGAGGCTGGCTTACTTCTCCTTCCAAAGAAATTTCTCCTATTTCTGGTGGTGTTGGTGATTCTGGCACATTCACCATTTCAACTGGAGAAACAATTGAAGAGATTTCTCGTTCTCTTCTCTTCTTGACAAACTTGACCTTTATAGGTCCCTTAGAAGATCTTTTGTCTTTTCCCTTTTTGGAGGGCCCCGCCTCTGCAGCAACCAACTTTGAAAAATTATCATCTTTAAAACTCATTCCCCAAGAGGCGAGCCATGCTTTGGTGCGTGCAAGAATCAGGGCTGATCTATCTGTAATGGAGGCTTTTTCACTGATAGACCAATCAATAGGTGGGAAAACATATTGATCTTCATTCAATCCATCATAGGAAGGATCCAGAACACTTTCATTATCACTAGTACCTTCTGGTATGTCAGCGAGCTCAAGTGTCTGAATCTCAGCAAGTGTCAATCTGCTATGATCTTTTCTTCGGACAACAACCTCATCACGTAAATCAATCCAGATGTCTTCTATGCTTGGCATGTGCGGGTGCAGAGTTCCATATGCCTTGAGGACTCCTCGAAAATCAAACCCGTCTCGGGGCTTCATGTGCTTCTTCAACTTATCTTGAAGCTCATGGACAACGTTCTTGGCTTTCACCACCGTTGAACAAGTATACCTTCCAATAGAAATTGGGAAAGATACAGCGGCCTTGTGTTTACTCTTTTGGAACTTGTGAAAATCCAACAATTGCCTGACCAACTCCATCAAGATTAGTTTGTCCCCTGGATATCTGGGGAAAATGGAAAGGATCCCCTAGGTACATGACTACTCGAAGATATGTGAACTTCTTAAATTGCAAGAAGACACAACCCCATTTTGAAACTTCAGCCCATGCCTCATCAGAGACTCTCATTTTCCTCAGTTCGGGGCTTAACCTGCAGATGTTCTCGTAAAAGAAGGCATCATTTACCCTTCTGAATTGGTCTTCAGACCCTTTTCTTGTCAGCTGAGGAAAATACTGATAAACATGCTCCACTGTCTTGTTCCCCTTGGTGTCCAACCCGGGATAGTTCCTCATGCCGGCCGCTGCATAGGTGACATACGAGGACATATAAAAATTTCCCGTAGACAGGACTGTTGTCATTTGAGAATCTATCTCGTTACTGATAAGAGTACCCCAATCAATTCCATGTTGATTCTTCTTAATAATGATCATGAACTGGTACATCCATCCTTGGAAAACATTTGATTCGGGGAAACCAAAAACCTGACTCAACAGAGTAATGATATCATTGATTTCCTGAATGAAATCACTTCTGGGAACAAGTCTTGGGAACCTGGAAACAGCCGGTTTGGCTTTGATTAGGAACTTCTTATTCACGTGCTTGATGCAATCCTCCTGATCATTGTCCCAAGATTTTTGGGCTGACTTGAGATCCACATCTCCATATTCCTCAAAATTAGGCAGCTTGAGAAGGTCATCGAAGTAACCTCCGTCCAACTTGATTACAACTTCTCCCGCCTGGTTTTTCACAGAACGAGAAGCAGAGTCATAATTCGAAGCACAGGCTAAGATGAACTCGGGGCACTGAGCGGACATAGGGAAACCTAATGCAAGAGGTAGACCACTGTCAACTATTGATTTCATCCATGGAATCTGAGAAGAGCTCTTGACCCTATTCCAAAAATCCTCCATATCTATGTTTCCGAGCTCTGTATCCCGGATGTCGTAATTACAGTCAATGTAGGAGGGAGACTCCACCTTCCTGAATTTGTACTTCATCCTCCCTGATTTTTCAGTCTTATCTTGTGATGGACCAGGGTCCGACATGAGGAATTTCAAAGGAGGAGAGTGTCGGAGATCAGAAGGTGTTGAACACTTCGGAAAACCCGACACACTGGAGATGCTGGAGAGTTCGAAAAGACACACTGAGGAGGATGCCAGAGAGTTCAAAAACCTGACACACTGGGAGGATGCCGGAGAGTTCGGAAAATGTCTGATACTTTAAACTTTCTGATATACTGCGGGTTTTGAACACTGCAAAGCACCCTGCGA
This sequence comes from Taxus chinensis, assembly GCA_019776745.2. Classification (NCBI taxonomy): domain Eukaryota; kingdom Viridiplantae; phylum Streptophyta; class Pinopsida; order Cupressales; family Taxaceae; genus Taxus; species Taxus chinensis. The sequence goes on from JAHRHJ020000644.1 coordinate 21,835, forward strand.
AACCCGAGAAGAGGGAATGGGGTAATTGTTGAGTTGAAACATGTGGGTTTCCTTCACCATTTATATCCCAAACATATTTTTAATTACAATGACATTCTGGGGAATAAAACAAAGTGATAATTCCAAAGGGGTAACCCTAAAACACAAACCTGATTTAGAAAACAACCCCCAAAATGGAAAAGATAAAACCCCAACAACCCTGATAAGAAACTTGGAAGAATTCCTTACACAATTATTCCACAAAAACCACAAACAAAGAATGAAGAAAAATACCTTCAACCAGGACAAGGAATGATAAAAAATGAGCAATGCAATCAGGCACAGAGGCGAGTCGGGTTTCTGGGTCGAAGATGCATGCGCAAAAATCCACGAGGTAAAAAGTACGTCTGGTAAAAATGACGTGGAAATCTGAATATATATAAGAAAATTCACATTTAATACACTTCAGTTGACACGTGCCAACTACCCGACAACTCGGCATTAATGCCATGTCAGCATGCTTGGGATATCCGGAAACCCGACACAAAGGGTTTTAGAGTAATTCAGGTTTCGGGTTGCGGGAAACAAGCGACATGAAGCATCATGCTTGATGGACCCCAGAAACCCGATACAAAGGAGTAAATTGGGTTTCGGGGATCGGAAGACATGCGACATGAAGCATGTTTTGACGAAGGCATGTTCCGATGCTTGGAAGGTCCGCAAACCCGACTCACCTTACTTGATGCGGGTTTCGGGTTTCGGGGAACACACGACATGAAGCATCCAAAACACATGTTGTCTTGCTTGTGAAACCCGAAAACCTGATTATCTCTCTGAAAGGTGATTCTTAGAAAACCAGCTCAAAAATTTCTTAGGGTTATCTCATTTTTTGGCGTAAACTCAAAAATGAGATAACAACTGGCTCTAGTTGGGGACTTTCTTTGTGATATCAAAGGAAGAGAACTCAGAATCTCTGGCTTTATCCATTGGGCTACGGAGTCAGAAAAGAAGAAAACTGAAAAAAAAAAAACAAGGAAAGAAAGAAGACTAAAAGCAAACACACGACAGAAAATAAAGTATGTACAATGCAAAAGAGCATCTTGCATTAATGATGGAACAACTTCAGATGTTGACCGCTGAAAGGCAAAGGGAGTAACTCTCCATCAAGATATGATAGATGGAAACTATTTTCACCACTCAGCTGATGGATCTTAAAAGGTCCTTTCCACAAAGAATCAAACTTTCCGTGCATTCCTTTCTGCTCCCTCCTCTTATCCCAAAGCAACACCAGGTCTCCAATTTGGAAATGACGTTGCCTTGATTTTTTGTCAAAAATTTTATTTACTTTGCTTTGATGGTCTGCAATGCGATCAACCACCTTGCTCCGTTCCTCTTCTAGCCTAGCTAGGTACATAACCCTTTTCTCAATAGAATTTTGAAAAGTCACATCTTCGACTGCTTTGGCCAACTGTAAGGCTGGAAACTCTACTGAGATAGGTATCTCAGCATCAATCCCGTACAGTACTTGGAAAGGAGACATTCCTATAGCTCGCTTTGGGGTAATCCGATCAGCCCACAATGCATCATACAATGCTTTGTGCCATGTCCTCTGGTTTTCATCTACTAGCTTTTTAATTATGGTAACCACATTCTTGTTGTTGGACTCAGCTTGCCCATTGCCTTGGGGATAATAATCAGATGAGTGAGCCAGGGTGATGCCGAATCCATAGAAAAATTCTGTCAACTCATGCGATGAGAAATTGGAGGCATTGTCAGCCACAATCTTGTGAGGCACACCGAATCTGACAATTATATTTTCTTTAAGGAACTTGCACACAGCTTCTGAGGTTGCTTGCTTGATTGGCGCGGCTTCCACCCACTTGGTAAAATAGTCTGTAGCAGTCAGCACGTAATTGTGTCCAGCACTGGAGGTAGGATTCAACATTCCAATGAAGTCAATTCCCCACTGGCGAAAAGGTTCTTCAATCACTACGGGCTTCAGGGGAAGAGCTGCTAGCTTGGGACGACCAACGAAATGTTGACAAGCTTCACACTTGGACACCCACTCTGCTGAATCCCGAAAGAGAGTAGGCCAATAGTACCTAGCCCGTAGGATCTTATAAGCTGTTACAGAGGATGAGAAATGTCCTCCGCATGCTAGGCTATGGAAGGATTCTAACAACTTTAACTGTTGTGATTTATCAACACAGCGCAGGAATACACCATCAATACCTTTCTTATATATTCCATTATCCCACAGGAGGTATCTTGCAGATCTTAACTTGACCGTCCTCTTCTCCTTTTGGCTTAAATGCGGGGGGCATTCACCATAAGTCAGAAAGAAAGCAATATCTGTGTACCATTCATCAGTTGTACTCACGAAAAGCACCATGGGCAACTTTGAAGAAGTATCTTCGGTCTTTTCACATTCTGCTTCAGCATGGTTTTCCGCGATCAATTGGCACAGGCCCCTTCCTCGTACCAACTTGGTAGGTCTAATGTCCAAGTCATACTCCTGAACTTTAGCTATCCAGGTACCTCGTTGACTCCCCAGCTCTTGTTGAGTCAAAATGGATTTAACGGCAGTGTCGGGAATGAGAACGAGGGTATGGGAGTTCAGCACATAGTACCTGAAATGTTTCACCGCTCGTACCACTGCATAAGCATGCTTTTCAATTTGTGACATTTTTAGCTCATGTTCCTTCAATGGACAGCTCATAAAAGCAATGGGAGCTTCAATGCCCTCCCCGTTCTCCTGCATCAGGATGGCTGACACTGTGTGAGCAGAGGCGTAGCTGTACATGATGAAATATTTTTTGAAATCTGGACATACTAGGATAGGAGCACAAGCAACTGCCCTTTTGACTTCATCAAATGCAAGCTTCCCTTCAGTACTCCATCGAAATGGAATTTTTCCTTTCATCATCCCAAGGATCTCCTTGGTTTTATAAGCAAAATCAGGTACGAACCTTCTTAGGAAATTGACCTTTCCGAAGAAGGAATGAACTCCAGTTTTACTTGTGGGTAGGGTAAGGCTCTGAATGGCCTTTACCCTCTCTGGGTTGATTTTGGTTCCTTCTCTAGTCACGATATGACCCAACAACTTTCCTTCGGTCACTCCAAACATGGACTTCTTGGGATTTAATGAAATCCCGTGACGCCTGCATCTCAAAAGTACTTGCTCTAAATGATCATAATGATCACTCCATTTTTTAGAGAAAATGGTCAAGTCATCCAAATATACCACTATGACTTTTCCCATCAGGTCTCTGAATGCCAAGTCCATAGCTCTCTGAAAGGTGGCTCCGGCGTTGATCAAGCCGAAAGGCATCCTCCTGTAAGCAAAGGTACCCCATGGGGTTGTGAAGGCCGTCTTGTGTTGATCCTCCGCAGTTACCTCAACTTGATTATATCCTGAAAATCCATCGAGCATGGATAGCATTTCTGATCCAGTAATGGTTTGTAACACCTGATCCATGATAGGAAAGGGATAGTTGTCTTTCAACGAAGACTGATTCAGGTTCCGGAAATCAACACAAATTCGGATTTCGCCATTCTTCTTCCTGACAGGGACGATGTTAGCAATCCAGGTGGAGTGATGGATTGGAAAAATAATTCTGGCATCTAACATTTTCTGAATTTCTGCAAGGATAGTCCCTGAGATCTTGGGATTGTAATGTCTTTGCTTCTGCCTGTATGGTTTCACATCAGGCTTCAAAGGGATACTGTGCTGTACATCTTTGGGCTTGAAGGATTTTAAATCTGCATAAGACCAGGCTAAGACATCCATGTATCTCTTCAAGAGTGAAGTGAATTTTTCTTTCTCCTCAGGGGAACAACATTTCCCAATATTCACCATCCGAGGTTGATCAGACGAACCTAGATTGACTTGATCTACTTCCGAGGAAGAAGCTCCTTCAACTTGTCTTTTGTTTTGAATAAAACGATCATGCTTGTCAAACAAACCCTCCAGAGAAACCAGACCTTTGGGTATCTTGTTTCCTTTAAGCTGAATAAACTCACCATCAACCTCTTGATATGGATCTGAGATAGATTCACGGAAAGCTGATTCCGAACCTTCAAAGTACAGCTCACTAAAATTGTCAGCCTTTTCTAGAAAAGTCAACACTTGTTGATCATCATTGAACACTTGCCAATGAGCCGCATTATCTGGGATACTGGGACGGTACACAATCTCAATGGTGTACGTATCTTGTTTGAACTGGGGATGAGGGAGAAGGAGGGATGCAGACACGGCCAAAGAATCAGCCTTGTCGTTATAATCTCTCAAAACTGCCTTAATGGAGAATGCATCAAAGCATTCTATATTATCCCAAACTTTGTTCCTGTAATGTCTCAAGCGATCATTTTTTACTTGATAGATTCCCTTGACCTGGTTGACAATCAGCTCCGCATCCCCTTGAACTTTGAGATTTCGAATTCCCTTTTGTCTGGCCATTTCTAATCCTAGTAACAGAGCTTCATATTCAGCCGTGTTATTAGTATTATCAAACTGCAATTTGAAAGCAGAGGGGAAAATCTCAGAATTAGGAGATATAAGAACTACACCAGTGCCCGATCCAGTGGTTGAGCAGCTACCATCGAATTCGAGGGTCCAAATAGCATTAGGATATTCTTTCTTGACATCCACAGCCGGGATCTTTGATGTCATGAAATAATTTCCAAAACTAGCATCTTCGAAAAGAATTTGAGCCTTTAGGGTCATCTGATTTAGTTACCAAATACCTCGCCTGAGGCTCGGGATGGAGAACATGATAAACCCCATTGACTGGAATCCTGGCCTTGGTCCAATCCATATTAATCTCTCCTCCGACGTCTTTACAAAAACCTCTACCCAAGAGGATACCGTAAGCTGCAGGGATGTCAGCAACTAGAATGGTCATTTTCACTCTCTTCTCTGGGAAGGCAACGAATGCAAACTGTGCATCTTTGATTTGACCAATCAAGGGAACTTGTTTGGTTTCCATGGAGTAACACCGTCCATATGACTTAGTCAAAGTAAGCCCAAGGGCATGGGCTACTTTTGCGGGCATAACATTGTCGGAGGCCCCTGAGTCGATGATGCAATTGCTGAGTTTAAACCCATTTATAAGCAAAGACAAATAAAATGGTTCAATCTTTCCTAAAGAAGAAGCAGAGGTCAGATTTTTCTGAGGTGGGGGTTGAGTAGGATTTGGAAGGAGACCTTTTGAAGATGGGGAAACAACGGCTTTACTTCTAATGAATTTGGCAAGTTTTTCGAACTGTTCAGGATTTGATTGAAGGTATTCTACTTCTGACATTTGGATTTGGTTCTTTTTGCATGATCGATAATGTCAAAAGCAGTATAAGAAGGGGTGATGGTAGGCTTAGTTCTAATCACATGAGCTTGAGTTGGGGCACTGACCTTAGGAGAAAGAGAATGAGGAGAAGTTGTTACCTTTTTGGTGACTTCTCTTTCAGTTTGTGCTGAAATAGGAGTACCTCTCTTAACTATGGCTATGGGAGGTTCCTTGTTCTTCTCCTTGGGGTTTTCAAGAGGTTTTCTTGGATTCTGAGATTGGGATCGAGTGAAGACAGCAAATGACTGACCATTCGGCGCACATTCATCTTATTCATATTCCAAATACCCAATGCTGGAGTCGCCAGCCGAATCATCATAAGACTCATCAGCATATCCTGAAGCTTCAAAAGCCTCGGGGGAATCTTGTTCTTCTGGTTCTTCCTCTTCTTCAACTATTTCTACTGCTGCATTAATAGGAGGAGCTTCGATTGCTAGCCTCGGTTGAGCAGGAGTTAACCGTGGCCTATCTCTTGCAGGCGCACCATTGTTGTTATTGAAATTCCGTCTAGGGATATCCCGATACGGAACATTGCTCACCTGCTGGGACATTTGCTTTTTTAAAGAAATCAAATCATTAGCCATTTTTTGAATCATAGGATCAGTATTACCTTGGGAAGAACCTTGATTTTTAGGTTTGGGTACATCTTTCCTGATCCTTCCGGCCAAAATGAGATCATCCTCTATTTCAATAGCTGTTGACTGAGCGATAGCCAAATCTGGGATAGCCGACCTTCTTAATAAAAAGCTCACATCGGGAGGCTGAGCATTAATGAAGAAGCATTTCTGATTTTCTGGAGTAGGTACAGCTATTTCTGGAATCTTTCAGATCAGCTTGTTAAACTTTGCCACGAAGTCCCGCATGGGTTCATGCGATTCCTTCTTCATATGGGTAAGTTGTGCTAACAAAGCATGAGAATATTTGGCTGGTTTGAAACGTGCTTCGAATTTGGTCCTCATGGTAGCCCAGTTTGTGATGCATGCATTCGGAAGGTGGTAAAACCATTCGGCTGCTACACCGTGCAATGTTTCAACAAAAAGTTGAACAGAGACATCTTCGTGAGCTACTCCAAGGATGCCACATGCTACAAAGAAAGATGCAATGTGTTCATCAGGATGCTGCTTCCCATCCCCATTGAACTTGGGAATGTTTTTACGTGATCCATGTGGTAACTCGTGCAATGGTGGAGTTAAAGAAAGAGGACCAATAGCTGCGCCCCAAGGCACAGGTTGTGCTGCCATCCTTCTGAACAAGAGTGCGTATGGGGATCTGAGTGTCAGACAAGAATAACGCACGACAAGTTGCAGACACGTCTCGTTCTACGGGGATCCGGTTTCTCTGAACAGGTGAAGAACTTCTGGTTCGGTTAGAAATAACGCTGTTGGGGGAAAGACTGAAATTGTGCCTTTGTAGTAACTCAAAGAGTGGATAAATTTGACCCTGGGCTCGGCGGGACCGAGTGAAGATCTTTCTGGCCAGCTTGAACTGGGAAAGAGATCTTGTTGAAAATAAGGCAAATACGGAGTCACCAGACACCAAGAGGATAAGCTTTACACTATAAATCCGTATTCCCCAGTGGAGTCACCAAAAACTGTTGGTTGGATATTTTTTCAATCCAAAATATGAGGTTCAACCACAGTACATGGGATTAAATCCCTCCTCAAAGACAGGTGAGGCTGCCTATTTATTACTAATCTAAAACACAACAGAAACAATATATACAGTATTCACACTAATCTAACCATTGGGGTTGGGATAGAATCCTGAAATCCATATCCACACATTGGGAAGATGTTTTTTATAAATGGACAGAGTCAGAAATTATTACAATGGAAGAAACACAATGGAAAGGAAATGAGAGGAACGTATTTTCTTTCGAGTAAACACAGAGCACGAAATAATCATACGAGCTTTAGATCATAAATATAATGTTTGAAATGATTAGAATCATCAAGATGCTAAACAAAGAATAGCTTAAGATTATGAACATAAGAACAATATCTTAAGAAAGATATATCTCACAACACAAAGTTTGCAAAATAGTATCAACTCCTATTCCTCAAAATGATTAAAAGAAAACACAAAGTTTTTCTTCTTCACAATAGCTCCCAATATTTCAAAAATCTCAACCCTTTGGAATGTACACACATCCCTTATTTATAATAAAAAGAGTAGAGAGAAAATAGGATAAATCCTAAAAAATAATCTTTTAACAAGAGTCCTATTTTGCTTGGCTCTCACGCAGGAGACCAAGTCAAAATATGATTCCTATGTGACGAAACAGAAATGAAAAAGACATGTCAATTTCAAGATTGAAATGACATGAAACATCAAGACTTAGCCTGAATCATCATTTTTTTCTTCCTCATCTTTCTCTTCCTCCAACTGAGCCTATTTGTTCCGAAATTCTTGGAACTTCCGGATTATACCTTGCATCTCATTTTCGTCAGGCGCAGTGGAATGATCACTCAAGACTTCACATGTTTCGTGAGTGTCACTGGCACTACCGGGAAGCTTTCTCAATCTTTTGTTGAGTTTTCTCAAGGCCTCCAAAGAATGTTCAATCTTCACAAACCTGTCGATGATTTCAATACCAAATCCGTGAGTTGGTTCATGCTGAATAGATTCTTGGATTTGTTTGAAAAGATCATCGGCTGATAGGATGCCCGAGTTTCCAACTGACACTTTTACACAGATTTTTAACAGTTCTTCTTCCAGGTCGCTCTTGCCATCGATCAACTGATCTCTTGATTCTCTCAATTTACCACAGGCTTCGTTGAGAATCTTTACCCTGAACCTGATGGCTTTGGTCAGCTAGAAATGCTTATCCGCATGTGGGATGATGCCTTCTTCTACCAAGAGGCGTGATGGTATTTGCTTTAATACCTGGAGAGCTTCGAAAGTCAAATCAAGGTGTCCAATTTCTTGGGAGAAATCATCGTCCATCTTTTCTCCATCACTTTGAATATTCCCCAAAGATTGATAGACTTCCACGGTGTCTTGAATCACTTCTTTCCCCTGTTGGAGCAGCCTTTGGATCCATTCATCGACCACCCTTCCTTTTTTATTAATCTTCTCAATTGTAGGCACTGATGAGAAATCGAATCCGACAGGGACAGAGGAAGATGGTATGGATTCAAGGGGTTTTGAGAGCTTAAGCAATACCTCAGTCAACTGCTCCACCTTTCCTTTAAGCTCATCTCTCTGCGGTCTTTTGTTTCCTTCAATTTCTGGCACAGCACGTTTGTGGCATCCCGTGCATCCTGTTGTGCTCCTTCTGTTGTCACTTCTCCTAGAGCCACCCTGGTTATCTGATAGTCAGAGGCTGTTATGTCCTCTTTGGTTTTTTCAGTCGCAGGAGTGGCGATCTCTGCAAACTTATGCCCTGAAGCGTCCACCAAAACCCTTGAAACTATTTTGGGTTTCTTGGCTGATTTAGCAGTAGAAGCCTTGAGTGAGCTAAAATCAAAGGCTGGTATGGGTACAATCACCTTCCTCTTCCTCGGAGTTTGCTCGAGTAGCCATTGAGGCATGTCAGAGGTAGTTGCCACTATTGTAGAAGTTGGTATCATACTTTCAGGGGGAGAGGGATCCAATGGCGGAGTGGGGACAGTTACCAATGTGGTAGCAGATTCAATAAAAAGAGGCACAGGAGGGGGTGTGTTGGTGATTACTTTGGTACCAGTAGAGAGGGGTGAGAGTCCAGAGAAAATGCTGGCCATGATTGAAGAAGTAGATGGGGAAAGAGGAGGTAGAAGTGGTTGTGAAGGAGGAAGCGCAGATCCTGACTCCAAAGCCTGGGATGCAAGAGATAAGGTCACTTCAGTTGGGCAGTCAACAAATGGTGAAACTAGAGGCTGGCTTACTTCTCCTTCCAAAGAAATTTCTCCTATTTCTGGTGGTGTTGGTGATTCTGGCACATTCACCATTTCAACTGGAGAAACAATTGAAGAGATTTCTTCGTTCTCTTCTCTTCTTGACAAACTTGACCTTTATAGGTCCCTTAGAAGATCTTTTGTCTTTTCCCTTTTTGGAGGGCCCCGCCTCTGAAGCAACCAACTTTGAAAAATTATCATCTTTAAAACTCATTCCCCAAGAGGCGAGCCATGCTTTGGTGCGTGCAAGAATCAGGGCTGATCTATCTGTAATGGAGGCTTTTTCACTGATAGACCAATCAATAGGTGGGAAAACATATTGATCTTCATTCAATCCATCATAGGAAGGATCCAGAACACTTTCATTATCACTAGTACCTTCTGGTAGGTTCAGCGAGCTCAAGTGTTTGAATCTCAGCAAGTGTCAATCTGCTATGATCTTTTCTTCAGACAGCAACCTCATCACGTAAATCAATCCAGATGTCTTCTATGCTTGGCATGTGCGGGTGCAGAGTTCCATATGCCTTGAGGACTCCTCGAAAATCAAACCCATCTCGGGGCTTCATGTGCTTCTTCAACTTATCTTGAAGCTCATGGACAACGTTCTTGGCTTTCACCACCGTTGAACAAGTATACCTTCCAATAGAAATTGGGAAAGATACAGCGGCCTTGTGTTTACTCTGTTGGAACTTGTGAAAATCCAACAATTTCCTGACCAACTCCATCAAGATTAGTTTGTCCCCTGGATATCTGGGCAAAATGGAAAGGATCCCCTGGGTACATGACTACTCGAAGATATGTGAACTTCTTAAATTGCAAGAAGACACAACCCCATTTTGAAACTTCAGCCCATGCTTCATCAGAGACTCTCATTTTCCTCAGTTCGGGGCTTAACCTGCAGATGTTCTCATAAAAGAAGGCATCGTTTACCCTTCTGAATTGGTCTTCAGACCCTTTTCTTGTCAGCTGAGGGAAATACTGATAAACATGCTCCACTGTCTTGTTCCCCTTGGTGTCCAACCCGGGATAGTTCCTCATGCCGGCTGCTGCATAGGTGACATACGAGGACATATAAAACTTTCCCGTAGACAGGACTGTTGTCATTTGAGAATCTATCTCGTTACTGATAAGAGTACCCCAATCAATTCCCTGTTGATTCTTCTTAATAATGATCATGAACTGGTACATCCATCCTTGGAAAACATTTGATTCGGGGAAACCAAAAACCTGACTCAACAGAGTAATGATATCATTGATTTCCTGAATGAAATCACTTCTGGGAACAAGTCTTGGGAACCTGGAAACAACCGGTTTGGCTTTGATTAGGAACTTCTTATTCACGTGCTTGATGCAATCCTCCTGATCATTGTCCCAAGATTTTTGGGCTGACTTGAGATCCACATCTCCATATTCCTCAAAATTAGGCAGCTTGAGAAGGTCATCGAAGTAACCTCCGTCCAATTTGATTACAACTTCTCCTGCCTGGTTTTTCACAGAACGAGAAGCAGAGTCATAATTCGAAGCACAGGCTAAGATGAACTCGGGGCACTGAGCAGACATAGGGAAGCCTGCTGCAAGAGGTAGGCCACTACCAACTATTGATTTCATCCATGGAGTTTGAGAAGAGCTCTTGACCCTATTCCAAAAATCCTCCATATCTATGTTTCCGAGCTCTGTATCCCGGATGTCGTAATTACAGTCAATGTAGGAGGGAGACTCCACCTTCTTGAATTTGTACTTCATCCTCCCTGACTTTTCAGTCTTATCTTGTGATGGACCAGGGTCCGACATGAGGAATTTCAAAGGAGGAGAGTGTCGGAGATCAGAAGATGTTGAACACTGTGAAAAACCTGACACACTGACACACTGAGGATGCCAGAGAGGACACTGAGAAGAATGGAAAACCTGACACACTGAGAGGATGCCTGACACACTGAGAGTTCAGAGAGTTGAAAACCTGATACTTTAAACTTTCCGATATACTGCGTGTTTTGAACATTGCAAAGCACCCTGCAAAACCTGAGAAGAGGGAATGGGGTAATTGTTGAGTTGAAACATGCGGGTTTCCTTCACCATTTATATCCCAAACATATTTTTAATTACAATGACATTCTGGGGAATAAAACAAAGTGATAATTCCAAAGGGGTAACCCTAAAACACAAACCTGATTTAGAAAACAACCCTCAAAATGGAAAAGATAAAAACCCCAGAACAACCCTGATAAGAAACTTTGAAGAATTCCTTACATAATTAATCCACAAAAACCACAAACAAAGAATGAAGAAAAATACCTTCAACCAAGACAAGGAATGATAAAAAATGAGCAATGCAATCGGGCATAGAGGTGAGTTTCAGGTTTTGGGGTCGAAGATGAATGCATGAAAATCCACGAGGTAAAAAGTACGTCTGGTAAAAATGACGTGGAAATCTGAATATATATAAGAAAATTCGCATTTAATACACTTCAGTTGACACGTGCCAACTACCCGACAACTTGACATTAATGCCATGTTAGCATGCTTGGGATATCCGGAAACCTGACACAAAGGTTTTTAGAGTAATTCGGGTTTCGGGTTGTAGAAAACAATCGACATGAAGCATGATGCTTTGATGGCCCCGGAAACCTGAAACAAAGGAGTAAATCAGGTTTCGGGGATCGGAAGACATGCGACATGAAGCATGTTTTGACGAAGGCATGTTCCGATGCTTGGAAGGTCCGCAAACCTGACTCGCCTTACTTGATGCGGGTTTCAGGTTTCGGGGAACACACGACATGAAGCACCCAAAACACATGTTGTCTTGCTTGTGAAACCCGAAAACCCGATTATCTCTCTGAAAGGTAATTCTTAGAAAACCAGCTCAAAAATTTCTTAGGGTTATCTCATTTTTTGGCGTAAACTCAAAAATGAGAAAATTCAAGGAACCCCGGTTGGGTCCCACCAGGCGTGCCAAAATGTTGATTCTTAAACGTTTCTTTAAAGTATTGACAAAATAGATAGGGTAACAGGCATAGGAGGAATACCTGTTCAAATGTTGGTTGATGGGTTGTTACGCGCGTATGACTTCCAAATCCACAGCTGAATGTAAGAGCTTCCTTTTGGCTAGGAGGAACTACCTATAATGAAAAACAAGACCACCAGAAAGAATTAAACAATATGTGTAGTGAACTGCCTAGCATGTGCTAGATCTGAGAAGTGTGATACTTCCTAGACAGCTGTCAGTCCACTATTTTAAATAATTTAATGCGAGAAATGAAGTAAATCCTATCGTAGTTTGAAATAATTTAGGTATCTCACTTAAAACACAATAAGATCTAATCTAACAGGTTAGGTCAAAATAAGATCCAAAGATCAAGTAATTGGTTCTGGGTCTCTGCTAGTTTGACAAAAGTCTCATGCAGATCACAGGTGAATGAGGGTGATGTAGAATTAGGTGGATAGGTCATTGTTCTGGGTTGTATGGGCAAATATAGAAACCAATGCCGGTTAAGGGTGACCGATTGTGGTTGGGTGTAACTGGCACCGATTATTGTGGAAAACTGGGAATACCACAGAATGGGTTTTGAGTCACCTTTATGATTGCACAAAGGACTTTGGTTGGTCGAAATGAGGTATTTGGTAGCTTGGGTGGGATTTATCGAGGTTTTAATGGGTATATGGAGGGGGAGTGTTGAAGGAGTTCAATGAGTGGCTAGGTAAACAATAGGTGATAATATAATAAAAAAATGAAATGAACCAGAGAAGTATAACATTTTACTTACTTGGATTCTGGTCCTAGACGCCTGTGACTGATGAATGGAGATACTAGTGAGAGGTTGAAGGTGATTGCCAATCGTAGGAGATCTTCTACATGGGCTGCATGGGCATTTCTTTTTTCTTGGTTGGATCAAATCAATATTGGAGTGATTGCTGGATGGTTGTATAAGAGAAAAATTCTTGATCTATTCCTTGCATGCATGTTCTCACTGGAATTCGATCTCAGAAGATGTGATATCTCTTAGGCATGTGCTAATGTTCGCCAACCTTTTCCAATTTTTGCCAACCTTGAAAATAAGGTTGTTTTGGGGGTTAAAAGGGTAACCGACGGCAGTTCTGGCCTAACTGGCGATGGTTAGGGGTAACCGACGTAGGTCAAGGTGGGATTTCCTAGGTTTACTAAACTAAGGAGATCCTCTTGATTTTCTTGGATCTCGTGTCATTAATCCTGTGGATTAGACTGGAAGCTCTTGTAAGCATACGGGAATGTGGTTAGAGAGAATGTAGGCATTGATTTTTAGGGTTTGGGTAAGTCTTAGTTAGTTATGGCAACTTACTAAGAATAGGTCTTAGGGTGAGTTGGCCTGGTGAGGTCTCTAGGTGGGGTGTATATGTGGATATTATCTAAATTAATATATTTAAATAATAAATATGGTGTGGATAATGAATTAATTTAATTAACTTAACTAAATTAATATTAGTGAGGTGAAGGGGGGCCATGGCTAGGTGAATGTGATGAAGGGTGCTTAATTGTCGAGGGACCAAAGGGGAGTGTTACCTAATTTTAGTGTCTACACAACTACAAGGAGGATGTCACATGAATGAATTAATTAAACAAATAGAATTTATTTAAAGGGATATTAGTATTTATTCACTTTTAGTATATAAAATAATTATTTCTTATTTGACATTTGAGATTATGAAAAATAATACCCCATTCACAAATTTCATTTGGCTTTGAAATTACAAGCTTTAACATTTTAAATGGTTATGACTTTGTGGCTCTGAAATTATAGGCTTTAACATTAAATACATAAACAAACTATACTTTTAGAGTGGCCATCAAAACCAAGTGACCATATAAGTATTAAAAAGGATAAACTAAATGGATGACTTTCTTTGTCAACGATTTTAAGTTTTAACCATAGGAATTGAATTAAGAATTGAACTCATGACTTACCAGTTACTGATACAACAATGTACTATTATAGTACAAATTGAAACAATTTGTAACACCCACATTATACACACAAAAACAATAGTAAAAATACCAGGATAAATTTTTTTTGACCTACAATGCTCACTTCACAACACCACAAGGGCTCCATACAAAGAAACTCAAAGATGCATACAACACTTACAAGTCATCGACTCACATAGACACATGACAACACCATAGACATGTCGATGCCACACTTTTCCCAATGAATGAATACTGGCAATGAATCAGCCACAAGAAAAGGACTCAAGGATTGGAAAATCCACAACACATCATTTATTTAATTGCATCTTAGTTACGATTAACATTCCAAGAACATTATTGTGCAAGGATAATTTTCTCCTTTTTCCATCTACAGATTTTTAAATTCATTCCACATTTAATTTACAGTTCGACCATTTTAAGTTGGCTTTTTTATCCTTTACAAAAAAATTCCATAACTTACATACTTATTTGGCATAATTCAAATTACATATAAAGTACTTAATTATCTTGTTCTTATGTTAAGAATATGCTTCTCAAACATTTATTCAATGTCTACATTTTACCCTTGCAACTCAAGTGAATTTGACTTGATGTCCAGAAAGCAATATTAGGATTTAAGGGGGGTGGTTTAGATTCAAGATACCTTTTTCCCATAAACATTCTTCGATCTCGGTATTTTTATTTCCCGATTCAACATTCCCACAACAGAAATTGTAATTAAATTATATATATATATATATATATATATATATATATTGTTTTCTCAAAGTTTGATCACACCAAGGAAATTCATATTTTTTGTAACACATAAAAATGTTTAATTAAGTTATAAGGAATCCAAGAGTGACATTATTTCTAATCTCAAATCTTGTTTTACTCTTATATGATTTACTTTTACATTACACTATGGTCTCATTATTAACATAGTTTTATAAGAGGAGTTACGAAAGTATTTACTAACATCTTGAAGAAGTATATGATTGGAAGCTATAACTACACATGAACCTCAAGTTAACCTCCTAATCAACTGAGGTTTAGTTTAATTCCAATTGCACCTAAGAATCTATGCCTCAACTATAAAAGAGTTTAAGGTGAGAGGACATATTTATGCTAAACAACCTTCATGAAAGACCAAGGTGTTATGTTGTTAGAACCAAGGTAACACATTTAGCTGAGAGGAACTAAGGAGTTCATTAACAAGAGTTTAAGACCTAGAACAACTATTTCACTGATCTCCATTTATGTCGTCTAGAACCAACAAGGATTTTATTTCTGATGAAGTTAATTTGTAGATCTAATTTCGTAAGACTTGACAATCCAATAGGATACTAAGGGAGTAATAGCTCTACTTACTCCATAGATGGTAAGGTTACACCACATAGTCGTTGCTTTGAACAAGGACTCATAAGGTGACTTCCAAGGTGGTCTTCACCACTCAACACAGTGTCGGACCTGAAGAGAAGACATTCTCCTCGTGGTTACCAAAACTAGAAGGAAACCACATACTTTGGATAACGTTGGACCATGTCGTTCCTAAAATATGGGTTCACGACAATGTTGCTAAGCATAATGACTATGACGGTAAACCCAAACTAGGGGTTTTATTTACGTAAAGCTAGGAGGTTCCATCAAGTGCAAATTTTAAGTTCATTCTATGGTTTTCAAATTTCTTCTATGGTAAAAAGGATCACACATGAAGACATGTTATGAACAGATCTTATATTAGGGTTGAGTGTTTTGATTGAAACTCTTTATTACATTTACGAGGTAAGAATACAACCTAGTAATTAATTAATCATTTATTGAACACTGAAAATACATTACAATATATTAACTTCAAATTCATTTACTATATATATATATATATCAAACCCTTTTACCATACGCAACTATAAATCAAATTGAACTTGTGATTAATGCACATTTCCTAAGATATCCCTAAAAATAGCATCTCATACATATTAGCAAATTTCAAATATAATTTTCTGTAACATGAGACTACATTATGCATATATTCATTTTAAAATGACCTCTATAAATTAAAATAATAAATAATGAATTACACATCGCCTTTTTGCCATCTTTCTTGCATCCTGCAAAACCATGTGAGCATGAAATCAATGATAACTTGCTGGCATAGAATCCACCCTAATCTAACATAATTAATGTCTTTAGTTTCCCATTTACATATAATAATAATTATAATTTTTATTGGAAAAAAAGGTTTAGAAACATGTATTCATTTCATTTCATTTCACTTCATTTCATAACCAAGGAGAGAGAAAGAGAAAGGAAGAGAGAAACACCATTTTGTAAAAAGTTATATTTCAAAAAAAAAAGTTACACTATAGAGTTTCAAACAGTTATTTACATGTGTAAAAAGTTTCCATGGTGGTTTGGCAACCCGACAGGGGTCCTACAACTTCTTTTTACGTTTTCCTACTAGTTACAAAAACGTTCAAATCAGGCTGGAGGCTAAGAAACCACTTTCAAACATTATCTTCTGATGAGCAAACACACCATGGTTAAATTTCTATGTGTCCACTTATATACCAAGAGTTCATAGGAACTGACAAAATTCAGAACTGGCGAACACTTTACGATTAGCGGCTAGTTTTTTGGGGCCATCGGTCATAAATGAGCTAGTTATTAATGATCAAAAATGAGCTTGAGGGCTCAGAAAACCACGTCCAAAACTGACGTTCGATGGATGAATGCGCAACAAAAAGCTTCCTACAAGTTTCCCTATATATATTGAGAATTCATCAGAGTCGACAGGACTGAGAACTAGAAAATAGTTTTCAAACAACGACATGTTTTCTGGAGTGACAAGTCGTAATTGGTCCAGTTTGACCTCGTCAAACTGTGACCGGAGGCCTACAAAATGCCTTTTCCAAACTAACCTAAAATGTGATTTTTCCAAACCGAAGGTTTCAGGTAATTTTCTAGTAAAAGTACTAGAGGTTTGCGAAGGCGGATAATAATTTCTCTATCCAGGTTTCAAATGGCGGTTCAAAACGAAAGCCAACTTTTTAGATTTAGTAGCTTCCTACCACTGCAAAACAGTGTAACGAGGCTCCTATAGGGGCATCAAAAAGGTCACAAATGTTCATTTGGGGTCAATCCAAAGATTGAAGTGACACCTCACATAACAAGGTACATGAAGGAAAATTAACATCCCCTTTCTAGAGTTACGAAGGTTACTTTACGAGTCTCAAAAAATCGTAAATTGATCTATTTAAACAAGGGAATGGTCAACATATTTATAAGGAAGTCAACTTCAACTTGTCAATAAAAAGGGTACTGTAGTAATCTATTTTGGTTGGGAGTTTTCTAGATCATCATGAAATGAGGGTTCAAGTTTCATTGTCTACTAAAAAAATATTGGATCATGTAAGTTACGATATAACATTTTATTATTTTTAAAACAAGTTTATTTAATACATTATAATATATGAAAAATCCTTTGATTTAAAATTTTATTTCATTGTAAAAAGAAAAACTAAAGAACAAAATTATGAGAGATGAGGAGAGATGAACCATGCCTGGGAGATATTTGCATTTGTAGTGAATGAGGAAGTCCACGTGGTTTCACTCGCACTCCACTAGGCTTCATCCATGTACAAGGAATTCCATCAACCAAATCATGTGCACCAACAGGTCCCCATTTGGCATGTACTTGAAATATTTCATTTTGGCTTGAATCTCATCGTTTAAACGAGGAAGAGGCTGAAGTCACATGATTTATTTTGCAATATCATTCATAGAATTGTGAAGCCTAAGGCATTCCCATCTTGTTCTTTTCATATGTGACCAATGTCTCTAAACTGTAGCTACTAGAAGGAAACCCACTCCAACCCAGTGAACATTTCCAACAACTTAACCAGATTTCTTTTACGGATCTCTCCTAGTGTTTGATATCCTTCTTCATACTCATATCATGTCTCTGTTCAAGAGCTAATTGAAAAGTCTTTAAGGCATACAGTTTGCCAAAAGTCAGCTCCACTTTGAAATAACCCATTTTGTGCAAATCGTACAACCATTGCAAACCAAAGGACACATTACTTTTAGGCCTTTAGTCAAGTGGTTCAAAAGCCAAGTGCATGCTTCTACGCTTGCATACATATCTACTAGAGAACATGCAACAAAAACATGTGACAAACTCCTTTATATATTAAACTTTGATGGAATTCCATTACCGTTTCCAAATCTCCCATTTTGGCGCAGGATGGGAAGGCAGGAAAAGGAAAAAATCAGATTTCCATTATGCTTTGATGGATTTCCATACCCTTTTGCAGAGCTCAAGTTTTGGCACAGGCATGGAGGGTGCTGGCAAAGGCTGTGAAGCCTGGCTTTCCATTGCTTGAAAACTTCCACGTCCTTTTAACAAACCCATTCTGTACATGTTCTGCCATCATTACAGTCCATGAGGCCACATTTCAAGAATTTAGTTGAACAATTCTCATTCCAAAAGCACGTTCCATGTTTTTCATACATATCTACATGAAGACTAGTAACTACAACATATGAGAAAATTCTCATTTTAGTGCTAGTTGGGAGGCACCTAAAAATAAATTAAATTGATCACGCAAAGACCTTTTTGTTGCATTGGTTTGATAGTGTCACTGGCTTATAAGGAACCTTGTGCCTTCTGAACCCTACCCAAAACGTATTCCCATGAGAATTTGTCTTGTTCCTTCAATTGGTCAAACACTACAAAAAAAAACACCCAAGCCAATGCCATCAACTACCAATCTCCACCTCACAGCATTAAGACGTGTTACCAGTTGGAGGAGGTGTAAGGAGGTTTGTCTTCACCTGTAACTATCAACTTACTGCTGGATTTACAACGTTTCCTTGGGTTCAACATGTGCATAGGCTTTGGATCTCAATAAAGTACTACGATAATTGCAGAGAAAAGATAGGTCTGCAGGGTCCTTTTGAATGCATTGCACTCCAACCTCTACTTTAATGCCATTCTAGGCAATACAACCACCCAACCGACAACTCCTAACTGGACAAAGACAGGGGGTGCTGAAGGAGGTCATGGAGTTGGGACAATACTAGCCAATTACATGAAATTGAAGTATCCAAAGCCTTTATGATTTTCAATATTTCAATTCCTCCACCAAACACATTTTAAAACACCAAATCATTATATCTATAAATATTATTATTAGTTTTATATAATATCATTCCTTGTTAAGTTTTATATATATATATATATATATATATATATATATATATATATATATATATATATATATATATATAGATATATATATATATATATCTATATCTATATCTATATCTATATCTATATCTATATCTATATCTATAGATAGATAGATAGATAGATAGATATCATATATATATATATATATATATATATATATCTATATCTATATCTATATCTATATATACATACATACATACTAGATTAGAACTAGTTAATATATATATATAGACACACACACATACAAATGTATATGTATATACATACATACATATATATATACATGTGTGTGTGTATACATATGCATATATATATATATATATATATATGTTTAATATTTTCTTCACATTTTTAAAGTGTTATAATTATTTATTTAGATTATAAATTTTATTTTATTTTATTTTATTGAAAAAGTTGTATAGATATCAACATCACAATTATTATTTTAGGTTTTATTTTAATTAATAATTATGTCGTTTTCTCTATATACATATGTCCATACATAAATGGTATATAAATGACATCATATTTATGTATGTACCAATGTGTTGAAGTAAAATAAATTTTGGAAAAAAAGATTAAACTCCCCCATATAATTAAGATAATACAAAAATGTATTGACTTCTCAAAACTAAAAAAATAAATAAATAAATAACGGTCACAAAAATTATTGAAATTATCATACAACAATCAAATATAATCATTATTAAAATCATCATTAAACTTTCAAATTTAAACTTTACAAATACAAAATTATTACTAGTCTGTTTTCATTTAAAAAAATTCAAAACTTACTCCAACCTCTTGAAAACAAATAAATAAATTACTTCAATCATACTCTAAATTTTACTTTGTAAATAAACTTGAAATTTAAATTCTAGAAATTCAAAGCCTTCTTCCGACCCATACCAAAAAAAATTGCAATTAAAGGTGAGGTAAAATTTCAAATCATTCCAAATATGTACCATCAACATTAATCATGAGAGTATGTTTCTATTCCAATTAGAGAAGGTAAATTATAGTTTAAAACCAACTAATTGGAAAGTCTTAAACCAACTAATTTGGAAATTATAGTTGAAATGAAACCAATAGCGAGTGGGTCATAAGGTAAATTGGTTTTAAGTAATGTTTGTGTGCCCATTTTGATTTGACACTTACTTGAAGGCATGCATCTTACGTAATTTGCTTCCAAAGTCAAATATTTGCACCATCATTGTCTAAATTCAAAAGGTTTCATCACATTAATATAAGAATTCTCTTAAACCTAAAAAAAAGGTTTGATATGGATATGATTTACTCTCATTTATATTTTATTAATATGTCACATCATTAAAAGAAAATGGTTAGGCTTTCATTTCACAAGGAATAAGACACCGGGAAAAACTCTTTCACCTAATTGCTTTCTTTCTTGGGAAGTTCAAGCAAAGTTTTGTATATTTATCCATGGAAGGTGTTAATATACCTTTCGATCTACATTGTTTTCATGAAGAAGAAAACGGTAATCAACACAAAAGCTCCAAGCCAATTCATGATTTATATTACTGCATGATATTCACAGATTTTAATTGTGGGTACATTGACAAGAACAATACAAGCATCTATATTCCATCTACATTATTTAGTAAACAACGTCATTCTTGTATTTTTTTTAACATTATTCGCACACGATCTTCTCCATTGTAATAAAACTAAACCTGCTTACTAACCACAAAAGATAACATATACTAAATTAAGAAAACAAGCAACCTCTTTTCGCATGTACATTGCATGGTACACTTTAATGGTTTTGTTAGTTTAAATTCTGCTCTTTGAAAACAAAACATTGTGGTCATGCTCGAAAAATATTGTTAAGCCAGTTGATTGAAGGAAACCATAGTTTCATGACCTTTATCAATAAATAAATAAACTAATTAGAAATGTGCATGAAATTAACAATAAAAGGAACCCGTAATATAGAAAATTTTTTATCATGCCTCAACAATGGACTAGAAAATAAATGATCTATGAAGGCTTGCGTCATTAATATAAATTTCCATCATAGCAAACTTATAAATAGGTAATTTTCAATCCAATCAACTAAATGGGAAACCATAGTTTCTACCTTTATCATAAATAAAATCCCAACTAATTAAAATGTGTGTGAAATCGACAATAGAAGGAGCCCTTAATATAAAGTTTGTATCATATCTCAACAATGGATAAAGAGTTTACAAGGAAAACATCTACACATGTTTCACCATATGGCTACAAGTATAAATACCATGGATAAATATAATGTGACCAGCCATCCTATAATCTATGCAAATAGTCAAATGAATCCACTCAAAAACTGATTATTTTTATGATTAGTGCTCCATTTGTCTAACAAGTTACATGCATTCATCAATGTTAAGATCAAAGTATTAGGTCATGTGATCTAATTCATTGATGATTAAATTTCCTATTCTAGCAGTGGTTAAATCAATAAAGAGTTGCCAAAAAAACCTTTCTTGACATAGGGACAATGCTTTCCTAACCTTAAATACTTCAATGTTACCTGGTGTTCTATACATGGTTAGGATAAATTCTTGGCTACAAATACACAAGGAAAAATATCTTCAAATGAACCTTTTTCTAGGAGATTGCATAAATTGAATAAGATCAGTGGTCTATCCTTAGTGCTTGATACAAAACTCTCCCTCATGATCGACCCATGTTTTGGATTTCAAATTCAACTTCCTTGGCTCTAATGAAGTGTTTTACTTGGGATTCATGAGTCCACCCAAAAAGTATCCTCTAGATTGATTCACAATGTGTATAACAGACACTATATACCCAAATTTAATCATAATTACTTCTTAAATTGAAGCTTCCATGGTGTTCATGGACTACACACTTATAATCACCCAAGAGTTATAAGTCATTACATTTCTTCTATAATCCTCCACCCCTTTTCTACCAATTTCCAGGTCTGCAACCGTTTGAGGTTTTATCACAAACCAACTTTTTTGTTTCTAGTGCATTCTGTTTCACATAGCTTTGCTTCAAAATTTTCCATATCGTATCCTTTAACTTATTCCATCAAACCAAAAATACATTTATAAGTACCCATTTAAATCTTCCTATGTGTAGTGTTTTTTCTAGTTTCTATTGCCAACTTCTATTGACTTATCCCCTTAATTTTCAATCGCACCCTTTTTGTAATACAACTGACTTGATTTTTGTTTCTAGTCCTGGACTGATACTAAATATCTTCCCAAAATGGACACTCAAATTTCTCCATAAAAGTTTAGATATTACCTATGTCACAGTATTTAGCTTTCAAATGTTCAGAGTCATAAATTTGAAGACATTAACAAATTTTAATGTCAAACCCCT
Source organism: Taxus chinensis (assembly GCA_019776745.2). NCBI lineage: Eukaryota > Viridiplantae > Streptophyta > Pinopsida > Cupressales > Taxaceae > Taxus > Taxus chinensis. The sequence continues at coordinate 44,584 of JAHRHJ020000644.1, forward strand.
AGCTTAACTTACTGGTTATGATTACTGTCACATAGTCATATCCTTTACGGACTGTTAATCAAGATCCTTAGATATATATCACTAAGTACAACATGTAAGTTCGGCAAAACCCTTAATATAAAAGGTCATTGTTATTATCCAATTTTGAAGCAAACAGTATTTCCTTGGCCTTAGTTACCAAGGACCTCCATTTCATTAAATCCCTAACTGTAGCATAGAGTTTTCCGAGAGACTAACTTAGGCTATGATCTTTCACCCAGATCATTCAATTGTATCCAAATTTGATGTTTGATGCAATATTTTTATACACCTATTCCATTCCTAGAATTTTAGTTGAGATGACCTTAGGGTATATGGTGTGCTAGCTATATGGTATAAGACAATCATCTTCATAAGCAATACTGTTGTACACATCTTAGATGTGGGCATTGAAACCTAGGTATACTAGTTCCATAGTTAAGGCTAACTTTTCATTCCATGTCTAGGGCTTACCTAATTCATGACATTGACCTCCACTCCCTCTCCAGTTCTTCATTGATCCATGTAACATCAATTCCAACTCGTAGTATTTGGTTGCCACCTTCAAGTAGCATTCAATGACTCACTGTGCCATGTCACTCAATTACAAAGGAATATCATGGACAATTGGAAGTTTTTTTATCACTTCATAGACGTCAAAATTATGCATGTATCATCATTTTACGTATCCATTAACATATGTTGTAATATTGCATGAATCACTACAATAAAGAAAAATATACATTAGTGACACTTAAACCATTGTTTCTCTACAATTCTTTGATTGTCCTTCATAAAGTGAATCTCTTATACATCTCTAACAGTTTTGTATGCACATCCATGTCATGTCACAAGAGAAGCTTTCTATCTATCTTGTCACATCTATTCATTTTTGGTCTCAGGATAAATAGCACCCAGGAATTTTATTCACAGTGAACTGTGATCCCTATCTGGGCATACTCCTTTCCTCCCTCATCCTTTTTTCACATATAGTGCATTTGTGATCGATGTTGGCTTTAACTAATCCTTATCCTATATGTTCTTAGTCATCCATTTCATGTCACTAGTTTCAAAATTCAAACAATTGAATCCTATATATACAGGAACATACTAACTCATTATTTTGGCTAGAAAATCAAGACACTATCACAATACATATTACTACCACTACTCAAAGGGACTACATTTTGGGTGACATACATTGCATCTGAAGGGGAAGTGTTGAATTACATACCACACATGAAACATTGTTTCATCAAAGCTTCTATAACCCACTATCTTGGCATCATTGATGCGTGAGGGAAAATCCTAGGCTAAGGACAAATTTCACACAGGGAACAAAGATCTACCAAATTCTTTAAAATGTAGTGCAAGTCTTAGTCATAAGTTCACTCATCGAGTGACCGTCGGGGTCACTTCATGACTTCACATATTCATATGACTATTTAGATATCTACATGTTTTGTGAGTCTTTTCAGATAGCTAGGGCTTGTGTTACATCGATACATGTGTGATAAAAACATTAACTATAAAATGTGCATGACAAAGAACAGTAGAAATGAAGATCTTAATCAAAAAGTTCCCATATCATGAACACATGTGGAGTTTTGAAGTGCCTACAACAATCATTAACGCTTGGGGCACTTCTTTTCTCCAAGCGAGTGCGATTCTTTCTTAGCACATCTTTACCAACCATCCCACCTCTCAAGTAATTTCACTCACTACTTCCTCTCAAATCCAACACATTGATTGTCTCTGATCATATTCCAAATCAACAAAACATCAAGCCTCTATTTCCTTTAAGATTTACCTAGGTTAATGTGATTTTAGAGACTTGTATGATGAATATTATTGCATAGTAGTCACCTTAATTCAATTACAAGAGTTGCTCTAAAGTATAAACCTTTCAATACAATTTAGATTAAACCATAATGATAATTCGTTACCTTTATCCAATTACATTATGGAATGTTGAGGACTCATGACCACCCAATACCATGTTTTTACATTCGCCACTCAGCTGGGGACAAGAATCATAAGTTTTAATAGAGATGGTTGTTTGCACATTTTTTACTTTCCTACGTTTACTTTGCCTTGTAACTGAAAGGGGGGCAACAAGGAGCAAACATGATGGTTGGGTTTTGGGATGATGTAACCTATTCCACGATTTCCCACATTGTATCATTTTGACTCTTTAAGCGCATACTTACACTCACATGAATGATGTTTGAACTCAAGTGAGATGAAGACAATAATGTGAAGCCCAAATAACAAATATTATTTTGGTAAGAACAATTTCAACCATGGAATAGGTGTGGGACATGTTAGTATTTAATTACCACCTTATTTCTAACTTTTCATTCATGTCTTTGTCTTATCTAATAGATTGAATACCATCCAATTGCAATACTTGACTTTGATGATTGTTGATGGATGACACTATCAGGACTATTAATGAGGGAACTCTTAATCATTAATACCCTTATAGCTAGAGAGAAACCCCACGCTCAAATGTGTATGAAATTGCCACCCTCGCACACCATATATGGTCAACATCTCTTTGTCTCTAAGTTGTCCCATGAGACACACGCGCGAATTACCCTTACATATATGTTTGTTATAAATACCCATAAAACTAAAGACATGAAATTGCAAACAACTATTCAATTCAGTATTATTGATAAACCACTCTTTATTTTTTCATGACTATTCACCATTGGTCTTTACCCCTTTAAAAGATTCGCAAATGTGTCCTGTGATTGTAGGAAAGTAGAATTTCACAATTGTTCCCCGTACCCCTTTACCTAGTACAAGCGGACGCCTATATATCTAGAAGGGAGCATACTATAGAGACTCTCCCTCGTTTTTCGCTTTTCACTCTCATTTACATCCCCCGCTGTAAAGATGTTTTGGTTGTTGTCCATATCATAGGCATTTCCCGCTCTTATTCCCCATCAAATTTGATTTTTTTTTGCATAAAACTTTTCTTCATATCAATTGCATTTTTTTGCAAATTTTTCCCATTCTTTTCACTTGCATTTCCGGTACTTTCTTTTAAACAATCACCATAAATAGTTGCTCCTCTCTAACATTACCACACATTAGACCACCACCCCTCTACTAATTATAACTTCAGCGATTCCACTCTCTCTTCCTTCATATAAGTGAGATATCAAATACTTTAACCAACACAATTACATTTATTATTTTATCTCTTTTACACATCTTTCCTCCACCTCATCCCTTTCAACTTTCACATCACATTACTCAATTAGATGTTAATCCACATCTATGCAATTTTTATGGCTATTCTTAAGACAAATCGTTGGCGAATTTAATGCGATTAGATTTGATGCAAAAGGTGGGAACACAAGTCACGAGCAGTGGCGGTAGCCTGTAGGAGAGAGGACCCCATAATTGTGCAGGGACCAATAATTGTACATTGATTTTCACTATTGGTTGTTGAAAAAATGACTAATAGTTGTTCACTATTTGATTAATAACACTTTTTAAGAGCCAATGACAATGTGACACATAAGGCGCTCGGTCATTGGTACCCTCTTTCAAATGCTTTATATTATTTTTTTTCAATTTAAATGCGAAACGAAAATAATGATGTGGCATGATGATACACTATACGATGATATAATTTATTTTTATGTTGACAAGATCCCTACATATATCTACGTGCCCCTAAAGTTAGGGTGCACGGTTATGGGGTCCTCTCCCCTAGGTGTATTGGAAAATTCATTTATTTTATTGCCGTTTTTGATATGCGCGCGGGTGCGGTTTCCAACTTGAACTTCCCATCAGCTCTTACAAGGAAACCAGCTCCTGTCATTTAATCATAGTTGTTGAGATACAATTCATTAATAGGAGTAGGTATAGAAATCGCAAGGATATATATGGTGTTATGTCTAAATCCATGTAGATGGCGATGGAGTGCAGTCGCGAGGGAGTTCAAGCTGTGTGTGTCGTTGTAGGAATTTCCATTTTAAGCTGTGTTATATTGTGGCACTTAGCTTTCACGGGAACAACAAGGGAGCTGCACCTCCAAGCTGGCCGGTTGTGGGAATGCTTCCCTCTCTATTTGTTCATCTGCATCATATATACGAGTGGAGCACCCAGATGATCATTGACTGTGGCGGAACCCTGGACGTGAAGACTCCTTGGATTGGCCACATGTTCTCGCTCTTCACCATCGACCCCAAAAATATTGAATACATCGTCAAAACCAAATTTGCTAATTTTCCCAGGGGTGCCTACTTCAACTCTGTTTCTGCCGATCTTTTGGGCCACGGGATTCTGAACGTGGACGGCCAAGAATGGGTAGAGGCGAGAAAAATGATGAGCTCCGTGTTCCACTCGCAGGCGTTTAAAAATCATTTCATTCATACGCTCGACGAATTGATGAAGTGTAGGCTGATGCCAGCTGCAGAAGCCGCGTGCGAGAGCGGGTTAACCGTGGATCTTCAACGTCTGCTTGTTCGTTTCACTTTTGAGCATATTTGCGTGCTTGGCTTTGGCTGTGAAACCCATGACTTCGAGTCGGGAGAGATGGACGAAATAGCGAAAGCGTTGGAGGAGGCGGAGGAGGCGACTCTGCGTCGGTTCACAGTGCCTTCCACTGTGTGGAAAGCGGCGAGGATGTTGGGCGTGGGATGGGAAGCTAAGCTCACCAAGTCTCTCCATGTCATTCGTGAATTTGTCGACGCAATCGTTTCGCTTAGAAGAAAAGAAATGGCGGCGGGTGGCGGCGCCCTGCCTCGACGGCATGACTTGCTGTCGAAACTGATGCAAATGGAGCGGAACACTAGCACCGATAAAGAGCTGCGAGACACGTGTATCAGCGCTGTTCTGGCGGGGAAAGACACCAGCTTGAAGAGGAGGTTTTGCCGGTTGGGAGGCGTTTAAAGAAGGGGACATCGCTGGTATTCTCTATATACGGTATGGGAAGGGCGGAGAGCATACGGGGAAATGACTGCAGGGAATTCAAGCCAGAGAGATGGATGAGGGAGGGCGTGTTTGTGGAGGAGAGCAATGCGTGCAGGTATCCAGTGTTCAATGCAGGGCCGAGGGTGTGTCTGGGGAAGGACTTCGCGTATTTGCAAATGAAATGGGTGGCAGCTCTTCTTCTTTATCGACATCGTATGGAAGTGGTGAATGATGTGGAGGTTCAGCCAAAGCTGGGAATATTAAATCTTTTCATGAAAAATGGACTATTTGTCACTCTGCATAAAAACTCACGGGCTGCTCACAGGTAAGCCAAAATCCTGCTATTCAACTCCGTGTCATGCATCTCCCGTTTCTTTTTTTCAGGTTTTTTATGTACGCAAAATTAACTTTGTCGATGAATATTTCTGTGGATAATGTACTTTATTTGTGTTTATTGTACACTGTAGCTTTCAGTTCTCGCCTGATAATTGACAGGCTATGGGCTGTTTTGTTTTTTTGTAATTTTACTCATATATTATTGTAAAAAATTGGTAGCCGTACAGAACAAACCAAACGGAAAATTTACAAAACCCTATAATTTTTAGAATGGTCCTCTAAAAATTTATGAAGATATATAAATTTATATGACGAAAATATAAAACTAAATTTTAAAAAATCCAAATTTACAATGACATAAATGAATTAGGGCATGGACAAATTTTAATTTGACACGTAGAAATAATCATAACAATAAAAAAATATTAAAATTTACAATCACATACAAAAACTAAAACGTCAACAAATTTTGATTTGACAGGCAGAGATAATTTGAATTTCCAGGCGCATTTCTGACCACTATGCGCTATACTAAATTACTAATGGCCTGACGTCTGGGGAATGAAGATTAAGGGAAAAAATCATCAAAAAATTTCGAAGAAAAAAGCAATTGAAACCTGTTTCAATTTCTTTTAGTAAACTACAAAGTCACTACTACATGGAGGGGTGTTTAGAGACATTAATTAGAGACAAAAATATATTTTTGTCTCTAATTAATACACCCTCCTAAATTTGTCTCTAGTTAACCTATTGAAATATATAACAAATTTTAATTAAAAATACTCTATGTTTTGCAACTGCGGCTTGCTTTGCGGGAGTTTTTGCAAGAAAATGAATGTGGCCAGAAAAAGGGTGAATGGCATTGAGTGGGAGGGGATTTCATCCTCATGTCATGTATATCTTAGGCAAGGAGGAGGGAAATCAGGTATCCGCATCCCTTTTGCCCTATTTTTTTAACATCTATGCAAGATTTGGTTTGTGAGGGTCTAGTACTTCGTGGCTCTGGTTCATGGCTCCTCTGCCCTATCGTCTGTACCCTTCTTGAGGGGATTCGTATCTAGTTTTTGGTGTAAATATCCCAGGTTCTAAACCCTAACATTGTCTGTAATAGTTAGAGACAATATTAGTCAAGTATATACTTCATGCATGAAAATGACCCTCTTTGTCTAGAAATTTGGCTTTACTCGGTGTGTGAAGTCTATAGGGTGTGAGATTTATTGGGGTTAAAAATTAGTAGGGATTGAAACCTAAAATTTACAAATGTTTGGCCCTGGCTTGCAATTGCAACAAGGAAACCTGGGGACGGATTCAATGATCCACGCAGTGGCTATGTTTATTGACAGGTTCATTGAGTCTGGGGGAAAGGTTTGGGGGGTAGGGTTTATGGATGCATGGAAAGTGTTTGACGACATGGGCTTTTGCTGAGTTATAAAATATTTTATCTGTTTCACATCTCTCTTCAGATCATGTATTTTGCTTATGTCGTATACCTACAAATTCACACTTTCAAGTAAGACAATACACAATTGAGACCTATTTTTTGAAAAAAATTAACGACTGTGCATTCCATCCAGCCCACCAATATGCACAGGCCATGGGTGATAGAAAGTAATTAAAATATTGCATGGCCTTTGTGGATTTTTGGAGTTGATTGTATGAACATCCCTTGAATCCTTATATACACTTATTCGATATGAGTCCATAGCGAAAAAGAAATAAAAAATAGAACTGCATACCCTTTGGTTTCAAAGAAGAAAATAAAATATGGTTTTGAGGAGTTTCCTGTCTTGGTTCAAAATCTATTGAATAACTCAGAAGAATTTTTGCAGTTCCCTCTAATGAAATATACTTGTGTTATATTTTTCTTGAAATAATTGACTTTTTATCTAGTTTGGTTGAATCTTGAGAGAGGGTTTATGGATGCATGGGGTTAGAAAATATTTTCTTTGCTACACAAATCTCTACAGATCATGTATTGTGCTTTGAAATTTTTTAAGATATGTGCATTCCATCCAGTCCGCCAATATGTACAATCCAAAGGTATGAGAAAGGAATTAAACTATTATATGGCCTCTACAGATTTGTGGAGTTGATGGGATGAACAACCCTTAGATATTTATAGAGGCTTCTTCGATTTGAGATCATAGCAGGAAAAAAAGAAAATAGAAAATACATGCACAACCCTTGAATGGCCTGTCCATAAGGGTGGAGTTGATGGAATGCACAAGCCTTACAATTTTTTTTACAGCTCCCTCTACCTTGGCCCAGAATGTATAAAACTCTTGACACCCTGCACAGAGCCCCCTCTACATTTCCGTAACTATACATAGCTTTACGCTACACTGTGAAATTAGAGTTAAACAATGAAAGCAAAAAACATGAGCTAGTATAAGTATTTTTTAAAAATGTTTGTGTTGTGTTTTGCTTGAAACAAATGATTTTTTAGCTGCTTTGGTTGAATCGGGGGAGAGGGTTTAAACATGCATTTAAATTGTTTGACGGATATATAATTTTTTGGTTTGATCTCGTCACGACAAAAAAAAAAACCAGAGTTGCATTCAACTCCACGCGCCTAGACCAACATTTCCTTTGATAGAGGCAATGTAAAAACCTCATGTCATGTAACTTTGTATTTGGAGTGTGGAGTAATAATGTGTAGTTGCGGACCAGTATGCGTGTCTAAACCGGACTCCCATGTGATGGAGGCATTAAAAAAATCTTGTGTCATGTGTTTCACTTTTGTTTTTAAACTTTAAATTCATAGTGCAGAGTTGAGCGGTGTATAACTACAGGCTAGTAGAGGGGATGTGTGTGGGGTTTTGAGTTTTTTATACTTTATGGGCAGAGGATGAGGAAGCTATTAAAAATTTGTAAGACCCGTGTCTGAATCTTAGTGGGAGATTTTTATTTTCGTGGATGATGGAAAACATCAAGGATCAGTGGGTTTCGGTCCACAACAATCACTTTTAGCTAAAACTAGAGTGTCAGTGGCGTATAGAACCTAATCTTTATTAGTTGTAAATGTGGATTGTTATTCAACCTACTTCCACATTCTCGTGCTTCCAGCCTATGCAAAATGGGGTTTTGAAATAGGGTATGGACACCAGTAAAGCATTACGAGAAAATGAGAAGAGTTCCCTTTTTTGGCTTCCGCACTAAGGAAAATCAATATGCAAAATTTAAAAGCATGCACAAGGAATACGATCTGCAATGGGCTGACTCCACCCAGCAGTAGTCTAAACTCTATATTGTGGTCACTAACAAGTAACTCGGCTATGGAATGTATGCCTCCAATTATGTTTGCCTCTGGATTGTTCAGGGTCTTCTCCATAAGGGTTACAATGTGCATACCACTATCAAGAATGGAGGTATATATATCTTACAATGGATAAAACTTATGAGATGAGATGAGATTTGTTGTATACGAAAACTTGGTCTGTAGGACCTGTCAAAAGCCATACTCTGAGCTCAATTCCTGAAAGCATCCGCTTGTTCCAAAAGGGAATCCCAAATTTAAATCCAGGAGACATGATACAATATTTAAATAATGCAAAATACGACATCCAATTTTTTTTGTGTGGCATACCTCAAGAAATGAGGTCGAGTACCTGAACAATAGTACTCAATCCTTATTGAGGCAACTATGTCGAAGGTTATCCGATAATGGGAATTTACCCAATAATTAAAACAGACATCGGTGAACTTGTTGGGTGTGGCCTTGCTGGTTGTGATGTGCCTCAATAGATGGGGTTGAATACCTATGCAACAATATTCATTTTATTTGTGTTTTGAAATCCAACCTAGCCTAATACAACATTTAAGAATTTAACTATTTTACTTGTGATGAACTATTGCACTTGATTTTTGATCTGCGAACCGAAAGGATGGATTTTCCATGTATCATTGTCTCATCATATTCTGTATGTATCATGTTTTTTCTTCGTGGATTTATCACTTCTTGTGTAGCTATAGTGCATTGCAGTGGCATGAGAGACCTAAATCATGTGCCAATTATTTAGCTTGTCAACCTTCAAACATTTTCCTTTCCCAATAAACAACATGTCATCAACATATAAAATAATTCCTAGGAAACAATCGCCATCAGATTTAAAATATACACAGTGATCAGATTTAGACCGCACAAACCCCAAGCTCAGCACATGAATCAAACTTCTGGTACCACATCCTAGGACTTTGTTTAAGGCCATATAGGGATTTCTTTAACTTACCATATTTCTTTTACCTTTCACCATGTAGTGTTCTAGTTGTGTCATATAGATTTCTTCCTCCAAATCACCATGAAGGAAAGCAGTTTTCACATCCATTTGTTCAACCTCTAGGTCATAAACTGCTGCAATATATAATAAAAACTGAATGGATGTCATTTTAGCAACATGAGAGAATATCTCACCATAATCAATACCCTCAACTTGAGAATAACCCTTCGCAACCAACCGTGCTTTATACTTTTCAACATTTCCATCTGAACCAATCTTTTTCTTAAACATCCATTTACATCCAACAGGTTTCCGACCTTCAGGCAATGGTACAAGGTCCCATGTATCATTTTTTTTAAGGGCTGTCATTTCTTCATCCATGACTATTTGCCAAGATTTTGCATCATTCATACCCAAAGCCTCTTGTACAAATCTCGGTTCATCAATGTTAGTACTCAAAGCAAATATACACTTACAATCATCAGGAGAATACCCATACCTTTCATGTGGTTGCCTTTGCCTTGTAGACTTTTGAACAAGCTGAGGTGGAGATTCTTCCACTTCTTCCTCTTCTGAAGATTCAGAGCTTGGTGAGCTCTCCTCAACTTCTTGTCTATTTTGGGGTCTCGATTCAACTTTCTCAGGTGTAGAAGGAAGTTGAACCACATCCTTTTTTTGTTCATTTTCTTTATGTTGTTATGGCTGAAAATTAACAAGGAAAGATTTAATCTCTCTAAAAATAACACTTCTAGAGTATATTACCTTTGTGCAACAGGATCCCAAAGCTTGTATCCTTTCACACCATAGCCATATCCGATAAAGATATATTTGACAGCCTTAGAATCCAACTTTGTTCTCTTCTCCTTAGGCACATGTGCATATGCCTCACATCCAAAAACTCTCAGATGTTTAATTGAAGGCTTTTTCCACGACCAAGCCTCCATTTGGCATTTTATCAACAAGTGCTGATGTAGGAGATCTATTTATCAAATAGCGAGCAGTGGTAACAGCTTTAGCCCAAAACCTCTTTTCTAGACCAGCTCCAATAAGCATGCTCCTAGCCTTCTCCATCAACGTTCTATTCATTCTTTCTGCAACTCCATTTTGCTCTGGAGAATACGAAGTTGTCTTTTGTCTTTTAATCCCGCAATCTATACAAAATCTGTCAAAGTCTACAGAACAGTACTCACCGCCATTATCAAATCTCAAACACTTAATTTTCTTCCCAGTTTGAGTTTCAACCATAGCCTTAAATTCCTTGAAACGACTAAAAACTTCATATTTACTCTTTAAAAAATATACCCATGTTCTCCTACTAAAATCATCAATGAAAGTAACATAATAAACTGATTTAGCAATAGAAGTAACCTTAACAGGACCACATACATCCGAATGGATTAGATCCAAAATACATGAAGACTTATGAGTAGATGAGTAAAACCGGACACGGTTCTATTTGCGATAAATACAATGTTCACAGAAATCAAACTCTAGATTGCAATCATTCAACCCCTCAACGAGGTTCTTATTTTTCAGGGCCTTTAAACCCTTCTCTCCAATGTGGCCAAGCCTTTGGTGCCATAACATGGTCTTCTCTGTAGGTAATTTTGATTCGGTAGACAGAGCACCCTTGGGTACCCAGAAGCCACGACCATCCGCAGAGGAGGAAACCCTCTCCTTTTTCAGTGAAATAGTTACTGGCTTAGTTTTATTTGAAGTGCTATTGCACTCAACCGTGTATGCATCAAGTTGGTACAATGTACCCAATCTACTTCCTCTTGCTATCACCATAGCACCTCTCACCATTTTCACACCTGCTTCAGAAAACTGTACATGCACACCCGCATCTATTAGCTTGCTAACAGATAATAAATTTCTTGCTAGTCTTGGGATATGCAAGACACCATCAAATCTTCTAATTCTACCATCAGAAAATTTCACCTAATTACTACCATGACCAACAATTTCAAGGAAAGAATTATCACCCAAATACACCTTACCACCATCATAGTTTTCATACTTACTAAACCATTTTTTGTTAGGAGTCATGTGGAAATATGCACCTGAGTCTATCAACCATGCATTATCACTTGCACGAGTGGCCAAAGCTGCAATAAAGGAATCTCCATCTTCTTTTTCGGACTCAAAATCAGAATCATGCTTCTTCTTTTTCTTTTTCTTTTTCTTTTCTTCTTTGCATTCCCTTTGGAAGTGTCTAGATTTTCCACAGTTCCAGCATATCGCTTTGGACTTACCATGGGATTTTGATCTCCCCTTATTCTTGGAATGGCCACGCTTCTTCTCATCTTTTCCTCGTTCTTTTGTTCTTCCTCGAACACTCAAAGCCTCTTTGGTGTTCAGAGAGACCTTCCTTCTCATCTCTTCGGAGAGTAGAGAACCGACAACATCCTCCATCTTTAGAGTGACTGAAGTGCTCCCAATGGCCATGACTAGGCTGTCCCATGAGTCTGGTAGTGAAACCAACAACATTTGGCACCTTTCTTCTTCGTCCATTTTGACCCCAACCGAGCTCAACTGAGTCACCAACATATTGAATGTTTCCAGATGCTCAGATATTTGTCCACCTTCTTCCATTCTCAAGGAAAACAACTTCTTCCTCAAGAAAATCTTATTTACAAGAGACTTATCTTGGTATATCTCACCCAGCTTTTTCCAAAACTTCTCCGAAGTGGATCCTTCATGGACATTTATCATGATCGAATCTGCAAGACATAGTCTAATAAGACCTTTAGCTTTTCTATCCATTACATCATATTGTGCAGCCAAAACTGGATCCGTAGGCCTATGGACCTTCCCATCCACTGCATCCCATAGATCTCGATCAACCAATAGATCTTCCATCTTCAGCTTCCACATTTCAAAGTTTGTGCTAGAAAACTTCTCTATGTCAATCCTCCCAGATGTGCTCGCCATTTGAAAAATATCTACAACTAGATAACAAAGTATTGTCTGCACAAGCTCCCACTCAAACCCGGATTAGCATAGAAAACCCAACAACCCACAACTGAAACCAAAGGTGATCAGGGTTTGATACCACTTGATGGGAAATTAAGAGTAACGAAACAACTTCCTACGCTAATCTTGAGGAGAGATATTATGCAAAACTTTCAACATAGTAAAACAGTTACAGAAATATCAACAACATATTCATAACAAAAACATAAACACCAGATATACGTGGGGAAAATCCTTTCTGATAAAAAACCCCACACTCCAAAAGCCCACTCAATGTATTTCAAATCTAATAACAAGATTACATACACTTGCAGAGAAAGTTTCTTATAGGAGTATCACTAGAAACAATTCTAGGAGGATTAAAACTCACTACACCAATTGCTTCTCCATGAGAGCTACAGAAAGAGAAATAAGAAGAGATAGATTTATCTCATATTATTCTGAAGAGAACAATGCACACGTCCAGTTTAAATAGGACAGAAGACTGAACTGACTCCCTAACTATGCTGGCAAGATCCACAAAAGTGGCAGAGAATAATGTGATAACAAGATAAGAATAGACAGCTAAGAAATAACCAACGTATCCTATAGCTAGAAATCAACGTATCCTAACATTCCCCCCCTTATTACATTATTCTTGCAAATGTGACCTCTGAAAGATTCAAATTTCACTTTTCCAAGAGATTTAGTGAGAATGTCAGCAACTTGTGCTTCAGTAGGGCAGTACTGGAGCTGAATTTGATGGTTCAAGACGTGCTCTCGAATGAAATGGCAGTCAATTTCAATATGCGTTGTTCGTTCATGAAAGACTGGATTCTGCACGAGCTTCAACACACTCTGATTGTCGCAATAGAGAATAGGTGACTGTTTTTCAAGAATTCCTAGGTCATCCATAATGCGACGTAT
>JAHRHJ020000645.1:0-57760 GCA_019776745.2 Taxus chinensis
TTAGATGACTTTTGTTTAAACAATCGGGCTTGGAATCCTTCTGAGAAACCCTACAGACCCGCCACACTAACCAGACTTTGAGACCTATTGGACACTTCGTAAAATCTGACACACTGTAGATTATATCAGAAAATAGGTTGTGTCAGACACTTCGTGAAACCCGACACAAAGCAGAAATCAGGTGATGTTGAGCACCCTGTGGAATCTGATACTCTATAAATTTTGAAGATGTCACACAATCTACGAAACCTGACACAAGTGGAAGTCAGAGGATGCTGAGCACTTTGCAAAACTTGATACACTGCAAAAACCAAATAGTGTCAGACACCCTGTAAAACCTGAATCAAAGGTTTCGGGTTTCTGGGATGTCAGAACAGGTAAAATTTCCACCAAGCTTGTAAGTTAGTTTTTATAGATTATTCCCAAAAACTATAAGAGTATACCTATGGAAGAAAATAAGAAAACACCCAGGGTGAGTTTTCAAACAAGGGGTTTCTTGGGAATATAATAGAAAATGAATAAAACAACCCTAAACCCTAAACCTAGAGGTAAGAAAAAGAAAAGAGGAAAAAAGCTGAAAGAACACTTCAAAAAAATTTCCAAAGACCACAAAATGATAAGAAGATAAAAATACCTTCAATAAATTCAAAAAACGGTTGAAGATGGATCACGAAATCAATCGAGAAGTTCAGTCAGGTTTGGAGGTTATAGGAGCATGTATGAAAAATCCATGCAGCAAAAATATGTCAGGTAGAAATGACTTGTAAAATTGGACTATTTATAAAACCCTATCATTTATTACACCTCCTCCGACATGTGTGCCAACTAACCGACAACTCGACATTAATGCCATGTCATCATGCTTAGCACTCCCAAAAACCTGAAACAAAGGTTTTCTTAACAAATCAGGTTTCGGGAACCAACCAACATGAAGCATGTAAAATACATATTTGGATGCCATCAAGTTCCGAAAACCCGACACAAAGGATCATTTCAGGTTTCAGGTTTTGGGAAACAAACAACATGTAACATGTTTTTTATAAGGTATGTTCTGATGCTCTCGGGTTCCGAAAACCCGATACATTGGCATGTAATCAGGTTTTGGGTTTCAGGAAACATTCAACATGAAGCATGTAAACGACATGTTTGCATGCGATGGAAACCTAAAAACATGAAAATCTCCTTCAAAGGGCATTTTTAGGATGTTTTGTCAAAAAAATTTTATGGTTATCTCAATTTTAGTTGGAATCACTAAAAACGAGATAGTAACTGGCTCCAATTGGGGAATTTATTTGAGACGTCAAAGGAAGAGAACTCATATCAAGAAGCTTTATCCATTGGGCTATGGATTCTTAACAAGAAAAACCGAAAACAAAACAAAGAAAGAAAGAAAAGAAAACAAACACACAACATAAAATAAATTATGATACAATGCAAGAGGGCATCTTGCATTACTGGTGGAACATCTTCAAATGTTGGCCACTAAATGGTAGAGGGATCAACTCTCCATCAAGATATGATAAAAAAAAGCTATTTTTTCCATTCAACTGATGTATTTTGAAAGGGCCTTTCCATAAGGAGTCAAACTTGCCATGAATCCCTTTCTGCTCTATCCTCTTATCCCAAAGAAGTACTAGATATCTGACTTGGAAATCATGTTGCTTTCATTTCTTGTCAAATATCCTTTTGACTTTGATCTGATGGTTTGCGATGCAATCCACAACCTTTCTCCATTCTTCTTCTAGCCTAGCTAGATACATTATCCTTTTTCAATATAACTTTGAAAAGTTTCATCCTCAATTTCTTTATCCAACCATAAGACTGGAAATTCTTCAGAGATAGGTATCTTAGCGAAAATTCCATACAGCACCTGGAATGGGGACATTCCAATAGCCCATTTAGGAGTAATATAATTGGCCCACAATGCATCATACAATTCAAAAGAGGCAATGGTTTCCATCTACAGTCTTGAAAATGAGGCTTGAAAGTTCCTTGACATACAAGGACAACTTACAGAAGTTCTTGAGGACTCTTGAAAAAATACACACTTTCCTAAGATATCTAACTGTCCTGACCTATCTGACTTGTTGGTAACCCCTCGGATGAATGAGCTTCCAACGTGATCCCACATTTATAGCAAGAAATTTTTGAGACTCATGGAGATGAGAAATTGGAGGTCATAAATTCCCTTCCTAATCTTGTGAGGCACATTATGTAGTCTATTACAGTTAGTTGAACCACTTTGAGAAGCTTACAATCATGCTTCGGACATTAGCTTGCCCTGATTGGACCTAATCTTCTCAATAACTTGGTGATAATATTCTAAATAAAATATTTAATACATAATAATAAATGATTGGCATTAGAGGTAAAATATTAATAATAAAAATGATTAATTTAATTCCCTATTTTTGGCAAAAAGGTTCCCCTATTGACCGGTTTGTGATTGAAGGGGGGAGCTGCCAGCTGGGGAAATGGCCAATGAAATGATCCCAAGCTTCGGTGGTTGGCTCACCCATTCAGATGAATCTCACTAAGAGAGTGGGTCAATGAGCTACCTTGGACCTATAAGATTTAGCTGAGTCCATTTCCATCACATCAACCCACGAACCTACTCCGAGAAAATCCTGGTTATCCGCTCCATTTTGGCTCGACTCTATGCAAGCTTCCGCTTGCTGAGACTTAATGCCAAGCGAATCGGCCCCAACATGACTACATCCATCGAGTACTCTTTCCATGCATCATACCAACCGAGCTCATAGATCCATGTCCCCTCCATATCAACTGAGTGCATCTATGGGCCTATTACTACCATCCACCGTAAATGTGGGAGCTACTCCGCCATCGAGCTAAGCATAAAGTGATCTCTGCGTACCATTCATCGACCTGGGATCTACGAAAAGCACTTTGGGCAATTCTTGAAGAAATGGCTTACTTACTGAGCTCCTCGTAATTGCATTCTGTACTCAAGCCATACATGACCTCTGTGATCAACTGGCACTTGGCCTCAATGCTCAAATTCAACATTTAATAGGTCTAGGTGTCCAAGTCCTCCCTACTGGAAATAATGGCTCGATCCAATTTACCCCGTTCGCACTGTCTCTCAATAGCTCATTTCTTTGTTCGAGATCCTGGATTCAACTGCGGTATCAAGAACCTAGCACGATACTGTGGGAGTTCAAGACATATTGACCTGAAATGTCTTCACACCACAGTCTAACTCAATTTTTCAATGTAGGATTGCTAAGCTCCAACCATCTTCCAACGAGCTCGATGTTATTTCTGCACTAAACCGATCATCTCCAATGTCAATCAACAATGAGAGCTACAACTTGTCTTATTCGAGTGATTCCTGCATCAATATGGGTTTGATACTTGAACTATGTGCGGAACCATAGATATAACATCACTGAAATCTTTCTTCACAGTCCCTTGTTCCAATGGATTACATCAAGCTTTCCTCCCAACTTCATGTCGAGCATGTACCAAGCTTCACCTCTCAATGATCCATGTGAAATGAGAGTTGCCTCACTATCTCCTCATCATCTCACATTGAGTTTACCTCCTTGGTATCTTATTAGCGAAGTTAGGTACATGAGCTGATGTATGAGATTGACCATCCCAAATCAGGATATGCACCCCGAGTTGTGCTTATGGATTGCCTCACAGGATTTGAATGGCCTTCACTTTCCTCTGATATTGATCTTGAGCTCCTTCTCTATGTCATGCAATATCAATCCAGAAAAATTCCTGGATCGTCACTCCGAACTTCGAATTCGTAGCATCGATACAAATTTTCATGATGCCTGCACCTTAAGGGTATTCCTATTCTAGGTGATCATGATGTTTACTTCATTTTGTTCAGACACAGATTCATTTCTATGGTCATTGATGTGCACAACTATGGAGTCTTTCCCAGCTGTATCTACCCTACAGCTAAGTCTACATAGCTCTTTGAAACATGGCTCCAACATCTGATCAAGCTTTTCTTGTAATCCTTCTACCAGAAAAGTGACTTGGCCTCAACGCGTAGTCATACCTCAATGTTCCCTGGTGATCGTTCAGGTGAGCTACCTGAACCTGATTCTGCACTTGATTTAGAGCCATTATGCATTGCTCAACATCCCCACTAGCTCCAGGGCCAACTCTGTAATACTCGAATCCATGATGGGCAACGAGATACTTGTCCTATTCATTTTTACGGATATCCCTTGAGGTTTAAGAAGTTAACTCAATTAATCTTGGGGATATTATCATGGAACCATATTACTACATGGTTCGGTTTAGCTCGGGTGAGCAATGATCTTGACATATCCCTAGGTGGCATGATGTGTTTAGCTCAGATTATCCTTACGTCTGACATTTTCTAATTTTATACAAGAATATTCCGTGAGCATCTTTGGATTCAAATGCCCCTACTGACTACCTGTAGTGACTGTGACCTCAATCTTCATACATTGGCTTCCGATGTTGCAGTTTTTTGGCTCTCTCGAGCTACTTCACACCTCTCACATATGGCAATGACCTAGGACGAATCCACGGAGCTTTCCAAGCTTGAACTCAGAATATTTCCTAATTTTAATTCCAGAGAACATGTATCTTACGAGATACTTTACATCAACCACGATTGCTCAGCGTATGTCTTTTAGGTCTAGTTTGATGTCTTGACCATCTAACGACCAAGTGCCCTGAACTTTCCTTTGTACCCTGGAAAGCTAGAACACTTCGAATGAATTATGCCAACAGACCTTTCAAAGAAGCTAATCCCTTCAGGAATCTTAGATGTATTTGCAGGTGATATCGAGCCTCAGCTCGTCATTCTTCCTCCTCGATCATCCAATTAGAGTCAGACTCATAGAAAATATGAGCCATTCCCAACCATGCAATATCCATGAGTTCACTAAACTTGTTCAAGTGCCTCTAGCAACCTTGATCAATGCCAACTTCGATCACCTTTAACCACAAGCTGCTAATGAGCTTGAGTTCTCTGGGTCACTTGGACCATATACGAGCTCAATGGAATAGGTATCATCTCTTCACCTTCATGGGTAATGGAAGTTCGAAGAGATGCAGAAGTAAATAAGTTACTCGGCATGTTATTATTGACTACATGTCGTTAAGCTCTACCTTAATGGACAGAAAGCATCAGAAAACTACTTCTATGATGTCCCGTGCATCACTTGTTTCTGTAATGTTTTAGACAAGCATTTGTAACTTGATAAATTCCCCTTGATTCACAATGGCAACTTGGCATCTTCAACCTATACATCGTAGATCTCAGATTCCTTTTTGTCTTGCAATCATTCTGAATCCTAATAACAGACAGCTTAATTGATCCAAGATGTGACACAAATTAGTATTATCAAAATTGCTTATACTTCATCAGTAAGGGGAAAGCTTCTAGAAATAGTGGAGCTACTAAGAATTACATTCTTGGCAGTATCTCAGCTTTACTTGAATAGATACCTTCGAAGCACAAGTGGTCCAAATAACGTTAGGATCTTCATCGTATGACTTTCTACTGAGGGTCACCTACAGATGTCAACTTGTAATAATTGAATCTCAAGAATGGTAATACTAATCAAAGTAGAATTTGTGCCATAGCATCTTCCTGATTTTGTCCACAAGGTTCCCTGTTTGTGCTTCGAGGTGAAGGATACTTTAGGAAATTTAGCTTAGGTCGACCCCCATGTTGATTGTATCCTCCAACATATTATGCCAAAGGGGTTATGTCCTAGTTCCCAAGTGGATGGGACGTACCATTATCTGAACCTACAAATACAGCTATGATTATTGTGGTAGTATGTTTTTTACTATTTTTTGTTTGGATGTGCAAAAATTTGAACACCTTTTGGCAACCTTGCATTAGAAACTATATTAGTAGTTTAATTTTTTTTCAACTTCACCTTTGGAGTAACCAACATTTTTGGTTCTACACATAAAAATTAGTCAATGTGAGTCCAAGGGCATGAAATACTTTTGCGGTCATTTCTAATTCTTAAGAGGCACCCTAAGACACAAGATGCAAGAGCTGAGTATGCAACTGTAAAATCCAGGAAATCAACAAATGGAAACATGGTTCAATATTAAACTACAAGAAGTAGTATATTCTCAATTTGTACATATCAGACACATTCTCCAAACAATACTAAGATATAAGGATCATTTCTGAATTCCTAGAGGAATAGCATCCTTTCTTCTAAAGAATATGCGAGGGAAGAACATACACAACCTTACTCTTATAATTAAACATGCAAGGTTTATCGGCAATGTCTAGTCATTAGCATCCCCATGTAAAAATAAAACATGATCAATGATGTCGAAAATGGTTTAGGACACAAAATTTTGGAAGCCTTAATTCTAATATGTAAACTCGGACTGAAGCCGAGATACTTGAGCACTTGAAAGTAGGAGCATGTACGCGTGGGTTAGGTGAGGTTACACCCCTCTATGTTAAATCCTTTTCAGTTTCTGTTGAGATGGGAGATCCTGCTTTTAGCCATAACTACGAGAGATGCCTATGCTAGGATCCTGGGTGTGTGTGCCACTGGATTTCTGGGGTTGTGAGATTGGCATTGAGTGAAGACTAAAAATGGTTGTCCATGGAAAATCAGACAGTGCGCCTGCACCATACTCTAAGAGATGCATGCACCAGGATATGGGTGTGTGCACCAGATGAATTAGCAAAAAACTCATCAGCATATCCTGAAACTCAGACAGTGCTGCCTGCACCACCCAAGATATTCTTGCGTTCCAAGATCCTGGGCAATGTATTGCCAAGGTATAGGCATGTGTACCAAGGTTAGGGTGTCAACAATGAGCCATCCTAGGGTATGTGTGCTAGCCTCAACCAATGTCCTATCTCGATAGCAGAAAAGTTACAGTATGGGATTGTTGAAATTCCGTCTAGAAATACTCACCGATAAGGAATGTTGGTTACTTGTGTCTGAGACATTTAGTGTGCTTTAAAGTGATCAAGGTCATTGTGTACCTACACCTATCATGTATTCAAAATAGGATCCAGATCAGTACTCAACAAGCTCAAAAAGCTCCAAATTTTAGGCTTTGATGATTAGCTCTGAAACTGAAAACAACCATTCTGGCCAGAATTAATATCATCTAAATGATATCGGTACACATGTAGCTATTAGCAAAATGGCAAAATCGGGGATAACAGATCTATCTTCCCACGAAGCTCATATTAGGAGGTTGAGCCAAAAACTTGAAGATAACACTTTAAAATTTCAAGACTAGGAACAGTTAAGGGACTAAGGACCTGTCGACACTAAAATTTTCCTCCGTAATTTCTATTTCATTAATGTATGTATTAGGAATAGGATGTTGTTAAGTATAATTAGTAGTAGCGTCCGATAGAAGATAATGGCGCTAACAGTACGACGCCGCCAATAATGTGTAGTACGGTAATAGTCAAAAGTACAATAGGAATGTTGTGGTAAAAAGTAAATATTTGTCGTAAGTGGTCCGGTAATGTTAAAATGTCAAAGTTTGGGTAAGTAGAGAAGTAGGGTCTACATGATTAGGAATTAGAAATATTATATTGGTAATAAGGACAAGGAGTGAGGTCATAAATATTTTGTGTATTTTATTTGTAAAAAGTCTAAAAATGTGGAACCCATGTAAAATGATAAGGTTTATCTTATCTTAAAAGATAAGCTTACATGTACAGATAAGAGTTAAGGTATGGAATATGATTCGTCAGAGTGGATTTCTTATCCTATCTTAGAGATAAGATGGATAAGCCTGGAAGTTCTATAAATAGAGAGGCCACCCCCCTCATTTAGCATAGAAGGAAGTAGTGAGAAATATTGTAGGAAGTGTGCAAAGGAAGCCATCAGTTTAAAGGTGTGTTGAAGAAGCCATTAAGAGGTGTAATTGTAAAGTTTCTCCCATAGTCTTGGTGAAATGCAAGTGAAGTCAATAACACTTGAAGTACCTCATGGGTGAGATTGTAACAATTTCATGTTAATATTATAATTTACTTTGATATTTCAGATTTGTCATCATTCCGTCTTATCATAGTCGATGGTATTCTTGTGTTATGTTGTTGTTTTGTTTCCAGATTACATCCACCAAACTAAAGGTTGTGCATTAGTAAATAATCATAGCACAAGGAGTTCCCGGTGAAGAATTATCATAGTGCCGGATTGGTGATGACATTTTGGTTCCGTTGCCGGGACCATTCCTCGTTGGTGGAGTTTTCTGGAGAGATATTCCCACTTAGTCAAAAATCAATTGGAGGGTAACCTTGTTTTTACTGTGCATAGTAGTTACCATGGTAAAGTCATTTTTGCCATGAATAGTAGTTACCATGGTAAAGTCATTTTTGCTGGGAATAGTATTTACCACAGTAAAGTCACTTTTTACTGTGAATAGTATTTACCGCAGTAACTTCACTTTTTACCGTCAATAGTGTTTTACCATAGTAAAGTCAGTTTTTACCGTAGTAAGTCAAGTTTTACCATAGTTTACCGTGGTCATTTCTATTTTACTGTAGAAAGGTGTAAAGTCACTTTCTAGTATAGTGATTCCAATTATTTGTGCACATAAGTCTTGTTGATTGTACTTTTGGGTTGGTATTTCACGGTGGTTACTTTTGAAAATGGGAAAGATTCCTATTTTTTCAGCTCAATCTAATGAAGATGCTTCTTCTTTCATTCAAGAGTTTAAACGATCTTGTATTTGTAATGGCCTTATAAGAAGGGAACAATGGACTGAATTTTTTCCTACCTTTTTGGATGGTTCAGCACTTAGGTGGTTTGAAACACTAGGTGATAATGTGAAAAATTCATGGGATTTATTAACTGAAAGTTTTCTTGAAGAATTTGGTGAACAACAGAAATATGCAGATCTCATGATCGAGATCACAAAGCTATCCCAAGGAGAGAAGGAGAAGATAAGGGATTATCATGCTCGTGTTCTAGAGCTAAGGAGGAAGCTCGATGCCCAGATCCGGAAGGAAGGATTAGCGGATGGGTTGATGAATGGCATGGATAATCTCCTATGTAAGCACTTCATTCTTGGGATGAAGCCAGAGATCAGACAATGAGTGAAGTATGACCGCCCAGCTACCATTGAACAAGCAAAGGAGATTGCAAGAAGGCAAGAAGAAAGCATGGAAGAGGAGCCCAAAGAAATTGTTGCTAAAGTAGAGCCTACACCAGCACCTTTGGTCCAGAATCCACAACCACTCCCGGTGAGCACAAATATTTCTCCTAGTACATCTACTGAGTATGAAGATCTGCTCAAAAAGATGGGTCAGTTAACTATTAATCTTCTTCAAGGAAAAGAATTTAGTTCTCAGGGAGGAGATAGAGGTCCAAAAAGAAATATTTCTGAAGTTGTATGTTATGGTTGTTATAAAAAGGGTCATTATAAGTATAATTGTCCAGATAGAGCTTCTACATCTGGTAAAGGAGATAATGATAAAGGAAAAGCACCTGTGAATTCTTTTGATGTAGTAGATAAGAGCAGAAATAATGAAGTAGATGTGTTTGTAACTAAAAAAAAGAAAGAAAGAAAAAGATAATCAAGATGGAAATGATCCTAAGAATATGAAAGGAGAAACTAGTAAGAAACATAGGAGAAGAAAGTTGGGTGTGCAGGATTTTCTGATTTCACAGGGGCAAGGACCATACTCCATCTTGGAAGATCTGTCCAAAAGGCCTGCAAATATTACATATGGTCAACTCTTGGCTATGTCTTCTGAGAAGAGGCGGGAGTTGCGAAGTGGACTCAATGCTCGATGAAGGAAGGAGGTTGAGGTCCCTTTTTTGGAGGCAGAGGCAGATCCCTATGCTCCACAAGCTGAGGTATTATGTAATGGTATTTCAATTCATGATGTCTTAGTTGATGGAGGTGCTGCCAGTTAATGTAATGACCGAGTCTGTAATGAATATGTTGGGTTTAAAAATTGATCGCCCTTCAACACTTATGTTAAGGTCATTAAATAAAGGAAAAACTAAACCAGAAGGTGTAGTTTCAAATGTGGCAATATCTGTTATGGGTGTTGTATGTGTGGTAGACTTTCAGGTGATGAAAAATGGTACTGTTGCGTACCCAATGCTGCTGGGAAGACCATGGCTAAGGAGAGTTCATGCAAGAAACTACTGGAATGAAGGTTTCATGACACTTGGACGTGGTAGAGAGAGGGTGAAGATAAACGTGATCCCTCGACATCATAAGGCAGAACCTGTGGATTCAAGTGATGAAACTGATGATTGGACATCCTCTGATTACTCTAGTACCAGTGAAGTGGACACTGAAGATGAAGAAAGTGAGGTTGATGTTTCATTCATGGATATCCTTCCAGTCACACCAACTCATGACCCCATAAAATTATCTGAAGAAGAAGTTGATGATCGTCTCCAACAAATAAAGATTGGTGATGCTGTGATGGAGAGTGAGAAGGAATCCTACCTCCAGCTCTTTCGAAGGTACATACACCTATTCACTTTTGATTACAAGGAACTCCGTCAAGTAAGTTGGGTAGAACATTCTATTGAGCTGGTAGATGGTGCTAAGCCCATAAAGCAAATGCCATATAGAATGAATCCTAATTTTTCCAAGACTGTAAAAGAAGAAATAGATAAGTTGCTTGATGCAGGATTCATATTTGCCTATGGAGAATTCAGAATGGGTTTCTCCCATTGTGATCTCAATAAAAAAGAATGGGAAGCTACGCATTTGTGTTGATTACAGGAAGCTCAATAAGGCAACAAAGAAGGATCATTACCCTCTTCCATTTTCAGATCAGATCTTGGACGAAGTAGCTGGCCAGGAGTGCTATAGTTTTGCTGATGGATATAGCGGCTACAACCAAGTTTGTATAGCAGAGAAAGATCAGCTGAAGACCACGTTCACCACTCCTTGGGGAACGTTTTCTTATAGAGTTATGCCTTTTGGGTTGTGTAATGCTCCAGCAACATTCCAATGTTTGATGAATAGGGTGTTCGAACCCTACATTGGGACCTTCATCAGAGTATTTCTGGATGATTTTTGCATCTATGGGAGCAAGTTGGACCACCTGCACCAAATGGAGACAACATTTCAAAGGTTAGATGAAGCACAAGCCTCACTAAACCCTACAAAGTGTGTCTTTGGACTGTTCTAAAGGCGATTTTGTTAGGGCATGTTGTATCCAGAGATGGTATTGGTACTGATCCTGATAAAGTTTCAAAAATCAAAGATTTACCATTTCCTATGAATAGAAGTAAGTTGAGATCATTTTTAGGCCATGTGGGTTACTATAGAAGGTTCATCAAGAATTTCTCAAAGATTACACAGCCACTAACCCAGTTCTTGAAGAAGGATGTTACTTATGAACCAAGAAATAAGGCGCATGAAGCTTTTGGACAACTGAAGGAAGCCCTGGTGTCTTCACCTGTTTTAAAGAATCCAGATTGGAGCAAGCCATTCATTGTGTACACTCATGCCTCAGATGCAGCACTAGGAAGTACTTTGAGCCAAAAGGATGAAAATGGGAATGAACATCCAATTTACTTTGGGAGCAGACAAATGAGCAGTGCTGAGGTAAATTATACTGTAACTGAAAAAGAGGCTCTGGCTATCATTTTTGCTGTAAAAAAGTTTAGGAATTACTTGCTAGGGAAAAAATTTCTAGTTGGTAACAGATCATCAGGCTCTAAAATTATATTGTAAATAAGCCTAACCCATCAGGGAGGATAGCAAGATGGATAATTTTGCTACACAGAATTTGAATATTGATATTATAGATAGGCCAGGAAAGAAGCATGTCAATGCAGATTCACTCTCTCGAGCCTATGATGGTTTAGGATCATCTTGTGATGATGATGATTTCACCTGATGTAACATTGTTATCACCTTGACACAATCCCTAGTGAATACATAGATATTTGGAATTATCTGAATGAATTCAAGTTTCCTGATGGTGCCAATGCAAAGACTAAGAGAAAGATTACTCAAAGCCATTCGTCCATATTCTATTCTGCATGGAGTATTATTTCGAATAGGACCTGATGGATAATACAAGAGGGTAGTTAGACGTGATCAAGGGGAAGGAACTGCTAGAATAATTCTCACAATGGTACATGTGGGAGGGCACTTCTCTGGGACAACTTACAGCAAGAAGGATCTTGGATGCAGGTTATCACTGGTCCTACTCTTTTTAAATATTGTTATAATTATTGTAAGACATGTGATATTTGTCAAACACATGGTAACTGTAAGACTTCATGAGCTCCATTATGTCCTATTCTTCCACTTGGTCCCTTTGAAAAGTGGGGAATAGACATTGTAGGTCCACTTCCAACTACCTCATGCCAAAATAAGTATATTGTAGTTGCCACAGACTATTATTTAACGAAGTGGGTTGAAGCTAGGCCATTGAAAACAACTTCCATGGATGAAGTGGCAAGGTTCATTTATGAACGCATTGTCACCCATATTTGGTTGTCCATTAGAAATTATAACAGATCAAGGAAGCCACTTCATTAATGAGGTGGTAGAAGCCCTAGTCAATAAGTTTTCTATTAAGCACAGGAAGGAAACAACATACAAGCCAAGCACAAATGGACAGGTGGAATGAACAAATTTTGTGTTGTGTCAAATTCTAGCAAAAGAATGCTCGCCTTGCAGGTACATAAATGGGATAAAAGGATTCAGTGCAGCATTGTGGGCATATAGGGCAACATCAAAGTTAGCAACATGATACTCCCCATTTCAGTTGGCTTATGACATTGATCCAGTTCTTCCGATTGAGTTTGATATTCCCATTGGTCAGAGTAATGAAAAATTGAAAGAATGGATAAAATTGATTTAGTAAAAGAAAGGTTGGTACATCTTCAATTGCTAGAGGAAATGAGGGAAATAGCTAAGGATACCAAGCTATAAGAAGAAAATGAAGCAGAAGGAATACTTTGATCAAAAGATCCGGTGGTCTCCATTTCATGTGAATGACTTGGTTCTAGTATATGATTCCAGATACAAAAAAAGAAGATAGAGAGAAAATTTATTCCAAAATGGATGGGGCCCTACAAAATAGCAGCTGTGCATGAAAAATGGTACATACCGACTGGAGGAATTGGATGGCACTTCCATTACGAAATGGGGTCAACCACGACAAGTTGAAGATTTTCCAAGGCACTAGAAGAGTCTACTCCAAGGACGGAAGTAGAAGCTAGGAAGGGGGAAGATGTCGACACACTAAAAATTTTTCTCCGTAATTTCTATTTCATTAATGTATTTATTAGGAATAGGATGTTGTTAATTGTAATTAGTAGTAGCAATCCGATAGAAGATAACGGCGTTGTCCAGCACGACGCCGCCAATAATGTATAGTACGGAAAATAGTCAAAAGTACAATAGGAATGTTTTGGTAAAAAGTAAATAGTTGTCATAAGTGTTCCAGATAATGTTAAAATGTCAAAGTTTGGGTAAGAAGAGAGAAGTAGGGTTTACATGATTAGGAATTAGAAATATTATATTGGGTAATAAGGACAAGGAGTGAGGTCATAACTATTTTTGTATATTTTATTTGTAAAAAAGTCTAAAAAATGTGGAAACCCATGTGAAATGATAAGGTTTATCTTATCTTAAAAGATAAGCTTACATGTACAGATAAGAGTTAAGGTATGAAATATGATTCGTCATAAGTGGATTTCTTATCCTATCTTAGAGATAAGACTGGATAAGCCTAGAAGTTCTATAAATAAAGAGGCCACCCCCCCTCATTTAGCATAGAAGGAAGTGGTGAGAAATATTGTAGGAAGTGTACGAAGTAAGCCATCAGTTTAAAGGTGTGTTGAAGAATCCATTAAGAGGTGTAATTGTGAAGTTTCTCCCATAGTATTGGTGGAATGCAAGTGAAGTCAATAACACTTGAAGTACCCTCATGGGTGAGATTGTAACAATTTCATGCTAATATTATAATTTACTCTGATATTTCAGATTTATCATCATTCATTTTTATCATAGTCGATGGTATTCTTGTGTTATGTTTGTTGTTTTGTGTTTCCAGATTACATCCACCAAACTAAAGGCTTGTGCATTAGTAAATAATCATAGCACGAGGAGTTCCCAGTGAAGAATTATCATAGTTCCGGATTGGTGATGACAGGCCGACAGTCAGACGTGGGTTATTTTAGCAAAGTGTGTCAAGGAGAGGCTTGTTGAATTTGGCTATGAAGTCCTATTTTATTAACATAGTCATGGGTTCGTAAGACTCCTTCTTCATGTGTGTAGTAAGTTATGTAGTTTAACAAGGCATGAAAATATTCAACATGTTTGAACCTTGCTTCAAATATGGATCTCATGGTAGCCTAGTTGGTAATGCATGCATTTGGAAGATGGTAGAACCATTCTACTGCTACACCATGCAATGTCTTAACAAAGAGTCGAACAAAGACATCTTCATGAGAAACCCCAAGAATGCCACATGCAACAAAAAATGAAGCAATGTGTTCATCAGGATGTTGTTTTCCATCACTGTTGAACTTAGGAATATTCTTCCATGATCCATGAGGTAGGTCATGCAATGGTGGAGTAAGGGAAAGAGGACCAATAGCTGCACCCTAAGGCACAGGTTGTGCTGTCATTCTTCTAAATGAAGTGCATACAGGAATCTAAATATCTGACAATAATAATGCACGACAAGTTGCAGAAACTTCTTGTTCTTAAGGAATCCGAGTTCTTCGGATGGGTGAAGAACTACTTTCTCGAATAGATGCAACACTATTGGGTGAAAGCCTGAAATTATGTTGTTGAAGAAAATCAAAGAACGGATCAGTTTCACCCATTGGGGTGCCGGCTTGGCTTGACCAAAGTGAATATCTTTCTGGCCAGCTTGAACTTGAAAATGTATCTTCTTGAAAATAAGGCAAATACGGAGTCGCCAGACACCGAAAAGGATAAGCTTATTTCTTATCAATCTGTATTCCCCAGTAAGAGTCGCCAATGTGCAACTTTTGGTTGGATATTTTGTCAAGCCAAAATATGAGGTTCAACCACATTACATGGGATTAAATGCCTCCTCCAAGATAGGTGAGGCCGCCTGTTTATTACTAATCTAAAACACAACAGAAATAATATATACATTATTCACACTAATCTAGCCATTGGGGTTGGGATAGAATCCTGAAAATCCATATCCATAAAAGGTGAAGATATTGCAGTTTTCGAAATGAAATGGATTGGAAAGGAAATTATTATTATGGAAGAAACACAATGGAAAGGAAATGAGGGGAACGTACTGTTTCTTTCGAGCAAACATGCAGATCACGAAATAATCATACGAGTTTTTAGACAACAAATGTAATGTTTGAAATGATTATAACAATCAAGATGCTAAACAAAGAATAGCTTAAGATTATGAACATAAGAACAATATCTTAAGAAAGATACATCTCACAACACAAAGTTTGCAAAATAGCATCAGCTTCTATTCCTCAAATGATTAAAAGAAAACACAAAGTCTTTCTTCTTCACAATAGTTCTCAATATTCCAAAAATATCAACCCTTTGAGAATGCATAAGTATCCCTTATTTATAATAAAAGGAGTTGAGAGAAAATAGGATAAATCCTAGAAAATAGTCTTTTTAATGAGAGTCCTATTTTGCTTGACTCTCACACGGGAGACCAAGTCAAAATTTTCTTCCTACATGACGAAATGAAAATGAAAAAGACATGTCGATTTTAGGATTGAAATGACATGCAACATTATGCCTATTTTGTTTCATCATCTTTGTCTTCCTCCAACAAAGCCTGCTTGTCCCAAAATTCTTAGAACTTTAAGATTATACCCTGCATCTCATCTTCATCAGGCGGCGGTGGAATGATCTCTCATAACTTCGCATGTTTCATGAGTATCACTTGCGTTTCCAGGAATTTTATTCACTCTCTTGTTGAGTTTCCTCAGTGTTTCCAAAGAATGTTTAATTTTCACAAACCTATCAATGATTTCCAGGCCAAATCCATAAGTTATTTCATGTTGAATTGATTCTTGGATCTGCTTGTAAAGATCATCAACAAGAAGAATACTCGAGATTTCATTCAAGACCTTAGTGCATATCTTGATTAGCTCTTCTTCTATGTCATTCGTGCCATCGACCAATTGATCTCTCGATTCTCTCAATTTGCTGCAAGCTTCATTGAGAATATTTATTTTGAATCTAATGGCTTTGGTTAGTTGAAAAAATGTTTTTCCCCATGTGGAATGATGCCTTCTTGGACCAAGATGTGGGACAAAACATGTTTCAAGCATTTGGAGAGATTCAAAAGTTAACTCTAGGTTCCCGACTTCTACTGAAAATTCATCATCCATTTTCTCTCCATCCTTCTTTATATCCTCCAAGGATTTGTAGACTTCCATAACGTCCTCAATGACTTCTTTTCCTTGCAGGAGCAGCATTTGGATCCATTCATCGACGTTCTCCCCTTCTCATTAATCTTCTCAATCATTGGGTACCGATGAGAAAATCAAACTTGATGGGAGTAGAGGATGATGGTGTTAACTCAAGAGGCTTTTAGAGAGCTTGAGTAGTACTTCTGTCAGCTACTCTACTTTCTCTTTTAGCTCATCTCTGTTTGCCTTAGTTTCCTTTAGCTTTTGGCATAACACATTCATGGCATCTTGTGTGTCCTGTTATGCTCCCTCCATTGTTACTTTTCCTAGATCAACCCTTGTGATTTGATAATCTGTGACCATTATATCATCCTTGGTGTTATTAACCACATGAGTTGTAATTTTTGTAAACTCATGCCCTGAGGCATCCACTGAAATCCTTGAAACTGTTTTGGGTTTCTTGGTCGACTTGGTAGGAGTGACCTTGAGGGAACTGAAATCAAAGGATGGTAGGGGAACTACCACCTTCCTCTTACTTGGGGTCTAATCTATTAACCATTGAGGCGTATTAGAATAAATTTATCCCATTGTAGGTGTTATAAGTCACATCCTCAAGTGGAGGAAGGTTAGCTTGTGGAGTGGTGACCACTGCAAGTGTAGTGTCTATGTAAATGGACTTAGGGAATGAAGGTACATAGAAGGAGGCATATCCATGGTTAACTGAGGTCCAGTGGGGAGAGGTGAGAGGCTAGAGAAGATACTAGCCATGGCTGAGGATCTTGGTGAAGAAATATGAGGCAAGGAAGGTTGAATGGGAGGAGGAAATGATTCTGAAATTAGATCTTGAGAGATAAGAGGAAGACTTACCTCTAATGAACTATTAACCACAAGAGGAATGGGAGGTTGACCAATCTCTTCTCCTGAAGGAATATTTCCTTGTTCTGGAGGTGGAGGTGAATCAAGAACCTCAACCGTTTGTGGGAGAGTGATCACTAATGTGTTCCCTTGCTCTTCTCCCTTTCTGACAAACTTAACCTTTATTGACCTCTTGGAAGGGTTCTTATCATTTTAATTTTTTCCCTTGGAGGGTCTCGCTTCCAAAGTATCTAGCTTTGAAAAAATCCCTTCTTTATAAATCATTCCCCAAGAAATGAGCCATGCCTTAGTACGGGCAAGAATTTGAGCAGCTCTTCCTACAATAGAAGTTTTCTCAGCGATGGACCAATCAATGGCTGGGAATACATATTGGTCTTCATTTAACCCATCATACAAGGTGTCAAGGACACTCTCGTTATCCATGGTGCCCTCTAGGATGTGAGATAAATCTAGCATCTAGATATTCTTCAATTGTCAACCTGTTATTGTCCTTTCTTCGGATGGTAACTTCACCCCCGAAGATCAACCCAAATGTCTTCTATGTTGGGCACATGTAGATATAAAGCCTCATACGATTTAAGGACTCCTCAGAAATTAAACCCATCTTTGTGATTCATGTGCTTCTTCAAATTATCCTGAAGCTCGTGCTCCACATTCTTGGATTTAACCACTGTTTGAGCATGTGTACCTTCTGATGGAAATATGGAAGGATACGGCGGCCTTGTGCTTACTTTGTTGGAATTTGTGAAAATCCAACAATTGTCTAACCAACTCCATTAGAATCAACTTATCACCTGGGAACCTGGGCAATCAGAAAGGATCACCCAGGTACATGACCACCCGAAGGTATATGAACTTCTTGAATTGTAAGAAGATACAACCCCATTTCAATACTTCAGCCCATGCCTCATCAAGAGACTCTTCTTTTCCTCAAAATCAGGGTTCAGCATGCAGATGTTATCATAAAAGAAATCATCATTCACTCTTCTGAATTGATCCTCGGACCCCTTCATTTTCAGCTGAGGAAAATATCCAATATATATGTTATGTTGACCTACTTCCCTTTGCATCTAATCCTGGGTAATTTCTCATTCTAGGTGCTACATAGGTAACGTATGACAACATATAGAACTTGTCAGTAGTCAAGATTGTCTTCATCTAGGAATCAATCTCATTACTTATAAGACTTCTCCAATCAATCCCTTGTTCATTATTTTTTATAATGATCTTGAATGTATACATCCACCCATGGAATTCTCTTGACTCGAGGAGTCCAAATACTTGACTCAACAGGGTGATGATGTCACTTAAATTCAAGGATGAAATCACTCTTTGGGGCAAACTTGGGAAACCTAGAGATGGCTGGTTTGGCCTTGATCAAGAACTTTTTATTCACATGCTTGATGCAATCTTCATTATCTTTTTTCCCAGGCTTTCTGTGATGACTTAAGATCTAAAATCAACATATTCCTCAAAGTTGGGCAATCTTAAGACATCATTGAAGTAACCTCCTTCCAAATTCACTATGGTTTCTCCTGCTTGATTTTTCACTGAGTGGGAATTTGAGTCATAATTGGAAGCACAGGAAAAAATGAACTCGGGGCATTGCACAGACATTAGGTTCTGTTCCACCAATCTTGCTACGAGAGGGAGGCCACTGTTGGTTATTGACTTCATCGAGGGACTCTGAAGAAGAATCCTTGGTTCTGGAATTCCAAGAAGTCCTCGAAAAATCCACATGTTCCAGACACATGTTCTAGGTTAAAACACTTTTGGGACACAAATGTCAGGTGAAACAGGTAAAATGTTTCCACCACGGCGCTGTCAGACACCCTGAAACCCAAATCAAATGCTTGTAAGTTAGGTTAAGTTAGGTTTTAGATTATTCCTAAAAACTATAAGAGTATACCCATGGAAGAAAATAAGAAAACACCCAGGGTGATTTTTCAAACAAGGGGTTTCTTGGGAATACAACAGAAAATGAAGAAAACAACCCTAAACCCTAAACCCAGAGGCAAGAAAAAGCAAAGAGGAAAAATGCCAAAAGAACAGTTCAAAAACATACCCAAAGACCAAAAAATGATAAGAAGAGAAAATTACCTTCAATAAATTCAAAAAATGGTCAAAGATGGATCACGAAATCAATCGAGAAGTTCAGTCGGGTTTGGAGGTCGAAGGAGCATTTAGGAAAAATCCACACAGCAAAAATAAGTCAGGTAGAAATGACGTATAAAATTGGACTATTTATAAAACCCTAGAATTTATTACATCTCCTCTGACACGTGTGCCAACTAACTGACAACTCGACATTAATGCCATGTCACATGCTTAGCGCTCCTGAAAACCCGAAACAAAGGTTTTCTTAACAAATTGGGTTTCGGGAACCAACTGACATTAAGCATGTAAAAGACATGTTTGGATGCTATCAAGTTCTAAAAACCTGACACAAAGGATCATTTTGGGTTTTGGGTTTTGGGAAATAAGCAACATGTAACACATTTTTTGTAAGGTATGTTCTGATGCTCCTGTGTTCTGAAAACCCGATACACTGGCATGTAATCGGGTTTTGAGTTTTGGGAAACACTCGACATGAAGCATGTAAAAAAAATGTTTGCATGCGATGGAAACCTGAAAATCTCCTTCAAAGGGAATTTTTAGGAGGTTTTGTCAAGAAAATTCTATGGTTATCTCAATTTTAGCTGGAATCACTAAAAATGAGATAACAAGGTTTAACAACATTATCAATGTGATCTTCTTATGGATTCAGTGATGGTCCTATATGAGGTTGAAAAACTCTCAAAATATGTTCAACACATCATCAAATGGATGATGGACCGCTACGTAGATGCAGTTAAACTTGTTCTTTGCTATGATAATGATTTAGACCTGGTAGAATCTTTGAAGAATCATTGTCAAGTCATCAAAGTAGATGCTCCACTAACCCATGAAGTGAGTTTGTTGCAAAAATATTTGCTAGCAATATATGTAACTGGTTGTCTTCTATTGTTGTAATTGAGGTGTTTGAGGATCCCACATATCATGGAAGTTCTTCTTCAGATAGCCAAGAAGGAAAGGTTTAACTTACCAATGATTTTTTCTGGTCACATTGCAAGCAAAGCAAAGAAAAATCTAAGATGAGAAATCATGTCCCTTGAAGCCTACAAAGCCTACCAGTAAGGACCTTAAAATTTAATCTATGGTGCTTAGTTATTTTTTAAATGTATATTAACTTAAAAATGGCCCAATTAGAATCCTAATTGACTCTAAAAATCAACCTAGCACAAAGCTACCTATAAAAGAGAGGTTACCAGAAACCCACAGTTTGTGTACATAAAAATAAATATGAGATGGATTTTTTTGGGACTAAACCCTAGGAGCAATTGATTACTATAGATTACAAGAATGATAACCAAATAAGATCTATATATCGAGAAAAATGAAATGTTCATTTATGACATATATGTAGAAAAATCTTTTTGATACAGTGTGAATGTCTTCTAATACAGATATCCTTTCCAAGAAGACCAACCAATTCCTGTGGGCTGGGATGAGGTAGTAACAGAGATTGCAACAGATATATTGATGGACCCAACCTCAAAAAGGTACTATCCTCTCTAATCCTGGTTAGATTGTTTACTATCAAAAATTTTAAATAATTATTCAGAGTTTTCTCAATCCAATATTTCTTATTAACTCTCAATGAGTCATTTATTATTAGAATTATACTTATCAATCTCATAAGCTTGAATGATCTACTGGACAGTTATTATCTCCATTACCATTAAAGAAGTTCAACCATACCAAATCCACTTCACACTAATTTCATCCATAAATATTAGCAGAGATCAACCATCCCTAATACTTATTTTCTGGTCTACCATCACCCATCCCCACTTTTAAGTGTAACTCTATTTGAACATAAAAAGTACTCATATGGGCAACCTTCTAGTCACATGATGCAGTAATTTCCAATTGAATCATTAGATTTCACTAGAGATCTGGGTTATTGAATGTATTAATACTCCATAGAGTTATCTCTGATAACTTATAATGATCCATTTAAGTACAACATAAAAATTTCTCAACTTACTTTCACTTTCATGAATGTCAAAAGTTTTTATTGTTCACGGAAAGCTTCAGAGATTGATTTCTGATTGGGTGAACCCTAAACTTATATTCTAGGTATAAATCTTCTATAACTGAACCTCATG
Source organism: Taxus chinensis (assembly GCA_019776745.2). Lineage (NCBI taxonomy): Eukaryota > Viridiplantae > Streptophyta > Pinopsida > Cupressales > Taxaceae > Taxus > Taxus chinensis. The sequence continues at coordinate 21,428 of JAHRHJ020000645.1, forward strand.
TTGCATGGAAATATTTATAGTTCTATACATTTTCCTCTTATATTTCAGTATAGATGATTATTAGAAAAACATGTAGAGTCTCATGCAAGAGCTTATAAAGAGAGTTCCTACTTCTGTCAAGAGAGAACTTTACTAATATTATGCCTATTTGGTAAGGAAAACTTATTTTTAAGCTGAAATTACAAGGAAACAATCTTGAAATTGTGTCTAAAACATTTTCTTGGTGCTTTAAGGAACAAATAAAATCCTAAATATGTACTTACCTATTTTCCTTTGCTTCTATTCTTAGTTGTCTAAAAATATTTCATTGAGATTAAAAGGCAGTAATTTTCTTGGGTTAGATGGACTTCCATCCATGAACATTCATTTCTTGAACTGTCGCAACGCTCGAACTGCCATAATAGATTTATGTAAAGGACATACAATCTACATTATTAGATCTTGAAAAGATTAATATAGCAAAAATATGGAGCAAACTCTAATTGGAAAGAAAGACATTTTGGATGTCAGGTGGATTCAAGAGGGAGAATGTGGTCAAATCCGGGAAAGGCCATGTATACTCTCTGTCGTAACCCCAAAGAACCGATGCCATTCTACTGAGGGAGCCTGTCAAATGTTTGACAAAATGACAAGATATAAAACAGGGAAAAAAGAAATACTGGAAGCCATCCTAACAGGAACGAGGAGGTGATGGTTGAGGATGATTAGGAAATATCATAAGCTGAGCTATCCCTTTGAAACTATGGTGTTCGGGTTAAGAAAAACCTGAGTTAGTGGAAGACAACGTGCCATTCAAAAAATTGGAAGCTGGGCCACATTCCCTCCAACAACTTATATATGAGAGAGTATCTTCAGGACCAGGTCCCCCTACTGGAATACAACATAGGCAAGGATTCCATCCTTTCATTGGTACTTATATATTATGTGGAGTGTTGCGGAATGGTTTATTGTGTGGAGTGGCAACAATTTTACAGACATGGAAACGATAGACACTGTGGACACCTTGCTCCTTTGTGGTCTTCTGGTGATGAATTTAACCAAAAAAGACAAAACCTGTATACGATTTGGCCCCTTCCACGATCTGATATCTCACTTTGTTTGGCTCTTACAACACATTATTTTGGGACTTTTACTATACTCATCGCACACTGTATGTGCCCAAAAATGTAGAGGTCATGGGGGTTTTTCCTAGGGTTTTTTGGCCAGGAGTCAAGAACCCAGCATGCCAAATGATCAGAAAATGATTATAAAAGATAAAAGATTTCGAAAACAAAACCATCATCTTGAAAAAAAATCTGAATAGAATCTCCCTTGAACAAAAAACATACAATATAGGAAATCTATGTATAAACAGCACACACAAGGATTTACCCAGCTCAAAAACAAATGATGGGCAAGAACGATACCTGCAAACCCACATTCTTTGCTCCGCGTGTGGCTGCTTTAGATGGGAACACCCAAAAGTGGTTTTTTATTATCTGAAAAGCGAAGAAGTCTGCTCCGATGAAATTTAGATGGCATAACCAGATGAACACGACTTGGGATGAAGCTATTTTTCTGGAGCTTAGCAACAATATTGGGAGGAGAAACCGCATTCACACCACCATTATTTTTCTGAAGCTTAGCAACATTGGGAGGAGCCACTATGCACATGACAATTGAATAATAGAGTAGCGATCACTGCAATGATGAGAAATCAAAAGTGTAGCAATGAAGGTCTTTAAATTTCCTCACAAAATTAACCTATATAGTAAATGGCACACGGAACATAACATTTTTATGTCGATGGTACCTTGCCCCTAAAAATTAAAAATTGGGAAATTTTGAGACGAAATTATTTTTTTGAGACAAAATTATATTTGTGTCTCTATGTTTTGTCTCAAATGACCCCCCCTTGTAGTAGTGTATGAGGATGCATGATATTTTTATCATGGGGTATCATAAGTACAGAGGTGTACCTAAGGTTTTTCATAAAAAAAAACTATTATTTTCTAGTAAAAAAATTTTGGATGCCTCTATTAGGGTTTGGGGTTTTAAATATTTTAAGATATGACATCATGAAAAAGTTTTCTGGAGGTAAGGAAAATGTATGAGAATGGGAATTTTTATATAATTTTTCCTCTCATTCAAAATTGATCAAACACAACCTTGCACCAGAGAAAATTGAAGGGTCAGTTTAGTCATGTGAGCCCACATTCAAATCTAACAATCAGGTTACATGCAGGCACGAAAATGGTAATGGAAGGTGGGGAAATGAATGGCCAACAGAAATTTTGAAGAAGACCAAAGTTCAAGTGAAAAAATGAGAAATCTAACTCGGTAAGTCAAAATCAAGCCCAGAATAATTCAACTTGAAGCAAAGCAACAAACACATGGAAGGTGCCACGTGTCAGCTTATTGCAATTCCAAAAGGTGAAAGGGAAATAAAAAAGAACCGCAAAAGGTACCACATGTCAGCTCAGCACACCTTCAAAAGGCGTGACAAAAGTGGAGACCCTAGGGATGCGCTTTCCCCCATGTGGATCTTAGCACATATAGTGGATAATTTACAGAATCCAAACCCAAGGAAGTGTTCACTCGAGGCCCGAATCGGCTAAGTATAAAAAAGACCAGTAGAAGCCTCCACGTGTCTCTTCAGCGCACTTTTGGTATGATGCTTAAAAGAAAGATCCTAAAACGAGCGCAACATCTCCCCGTGGTTAGAGCCCAATAAATTTGCACCGGCTGTTGAAAATTCTAAGAGCCAGTGGAAGCCTCCACGTGCCTTATCGGCGCAACTTCAAAGGTAAAATCCAAAGGAAGTCCCCAAATGAGTGCACGCAGGATCTCCACATGGTTAGAGCCTGATAAAGATGCACCGGCCATTGAAAAGTATAAGAGCCAGTGGAAGCCTCCATGTGCCTCATCGGCGCAACTCCAAAGGTAAAATCCAAAGGCAAGCCCTCCACGTGGTGAGAGTCCAAAAAGGTAGAGTCAGTTATTGAATCGACTAAGTATAAAAGAGTCAGCGGAAGCCTCCATGTGTGTCATTGGTGAAACTCGAAAGCTAAAATCCAAAGGTAGGTCCTCGAACGAGCGCTGGGCCTCCACATGTCTAGGGTAAGACATAGTTATCTTTACCAAAGAAGGGACTTAGGCATAACACAAAGGAAGTAGAGCAGGCTCGCGGATGGTGCCAAGTGTTGGCATGTCACACTCCCAAAACCATAAAAGGAAGAAAAATCTTAAGAATGTGCGGGGACTTCCACATGGATCTTGCATGGATAAACTCCAAACCCAAAGCGGTTTGGAGATGATCATAACTTTGACCCTAGAAGCTCAGTTTTGAGCAAGAGAGGACTTTTTGGAAAGCTCTCAACGCCTGCTACTCACCTGCCACCATTAATGAAAAATGATAAATTCAGTCTACCATTTTTGAGGTTTTCAGGCTGTCTCACCTACCACCATAATGAGGTTTGGTCTTCCTTTCTTGCCCAACAAGGAACATTAATGAAGGCATGGGTTGTGTCATGGAACCCATCAATTTTGCAGGTGATTCAATGCATTTTTGGGGTGGTTAGAGTAGGTGAATTCAATGCATTTTCTTGGGTGGTTGGAGTAGGATTTCAAATTCTTCCCTCCTTTCTCTCTTATTCTTCCTATATATTGTAAGGAGGGGGAATTTTCTAAAGGTTGGACATTCTTGTTTTACACCCTCCCTTCTTCTCTTTCTGAAAATTGATTTTTGGAGCTCAAACCTCCCATTCAAACTGTAAAATGCAATCTTGCCTCTTGGCCATTGTAATGCACTGTATCAAATCTTTGGAGCAATAGTATAAGTCTGTGGATGATTTCAACCCTCTCTTATGTTCATTGTATCTTCCTGATCTCTCATTGCAACCTTGGTTATTTGTGCATGGTGGTTGTATTATAGTTTTAATGGTTTGTGTTTAATTGGCGAAGCAGGTGTTCAACATTCCTTTGGTGCATCACCCTTGTTAGTTTAGGTTTTATTTCTTGCATCTCCTTAACCCTGTCTCCTTGGCAAGTTAGAGTAGGTTTTAGAGTAGATCCTCTACAATATGAATGTGTGCACCTGAACAGAGGAATAGGAACCGGCCTTCATCTAGAGAGCTCTCCTGATTTGCAAAGTCCCACACTTTGGGAGAAGCTCCATGTTATGCAATCACACTGAGAGTCTCAACCCATCAACAGACCAGGGGTGTTGTGATTATGCATACATCCGGTGGGAAACTGAAGTTAGATTTTTCTCATCTTTCTAAGGTGTCTCATTATCAAACAAAAAATCTTAAGCCACCATGCGACCACACTAACAGTTTTGGCATACCCGATGGGACAGGTTTGAAGCACCTTACCACTTCATTTCATCAAGTTGATGTGCTCTTGGTGAAGATTTCAGCCTTTGGAGGCACATTTCAAGCACATCTGGTGACTCCATTTGGTCAACAACCCATTCTCTGAGTTGTAGACTTTCCTTCCATCTATTTTCACCCATTCTTCTTTCCACATCTTTCATCTTCTACCATTCATGAAGTTGTGCAGTCATGGCTTCATTCCCATCTTGGAATTCACATTTGCAGCAACAACAGTGTAGTCCACCTCCAATGTATTTCTCAACTCCTCCAAATCAACATTATGATCAGATTCACAACCATTATGTTTACCCATATGAGAAAGTACCAGATCAGTTTGCTATGGAACCTACCAAGATGGATATGCAATGCATATGAAATCAACAGTTATATGGAGAATGTTGATCTGCTAGGAGAAGATTCAAAGAATGGAGGCTAACATGGTTCAATCTCAAGGGCTACAACACATATGAAGGCATTGAAATTGGTTGCAGGGCACCTTGTCCATGGGAAGGCCCTTTTCCAAGACACTATAGCCCACAGGAGAAGCTTGACTTCATGGTTGAAATGTTGCCTCAACTTGCACAATGGACCAAGGAAATAGAGGCCTACGAGCTTGGTGCCAGACAACCTTGTCAATGGGTAAGTCCACCACCTCATAGCTTTTCTTTTCCTCTTTCTCAATCAGTATCATTGCAGTAGTGTCATGAGTCTAGTTTCTCACTTGCTTCCCCAAGTGTTGATTTCCCTTCTCCATCTTCTAGTCTCCCATCCCATCTCGATTCCTCTTCCCTTTTCCCTTCCAAATCCAAGTCCCCTCCACAAGAGCCAAAATAAATACCTTCCCCTCCACCAAATAAAGAAAAAAATAGTGGAGACCCCACCCACCACTCCTCCTACTTTCCTGAGTCCATGGTGGGAAGAGACTCAAAAATCTAGTCAAGGAGAGTAGCAAGAAGAAGAGCCAAGAAAAGAAGAAATGATTAGAATCTTGGTGAGCTTGGCTCTTAGATTCGGGATTAATAAAATCCCTTTGATGGAGAAACCCATGGAGGAGGCTGAGGTCAAGCCACAAGTGGTGGAAGCTTCAGTTACAACACAAGTGAGGGAAGAAGGAGCTACTCCAAATCCAAAAGAGGAGGAGTGCATTCTGGTTGTGGAGGAGAACCATACAGTTCCAGAGGTTTCAAGTATAGAGCAGGCCACAAAAGAACCTTCAATTCTTCCTCCCACTTCATCCCCTTCAAACTCTAATGTTGAAGAAGAGTTTGAGATTTCAAACTTCATGTTTGAAGATGAGGGGAACCATGGTGAGAAATTTGCAAATCTGGAGGACACCATGGAGGAGGTCGAACACACGCAGTAGGGAAATGAGGAGGCATATTAACTATCTAACTTGGAGGATTGCTTTGATGGTGAGGAGCCAGAGATCACATCATTTTCTCCTCCATCATCCACCTTCCAAGCACATGAGTCCTTTGTCATGGAAGAGAGAATTCAAGGACATCAGCCTACACCTCATAGCATCCCTTTGGAACCAAGGTTAGAGGATCTTAATCTTCCATGTTCTTCTCAAGAGGAGGAAGGAAAAGATGACACCATTTCCACACCAGTCATCAGGTAGAGGATAAGTTCACCATCTCTTCCACATCATCCACCCTCAGGAGGGTCCATAAGAAGACTCCATTCTTGGAGTTGAATTTCATAGCAAATGGGCACATCCATCGGATCAGACCTTGCCCAATCAGGTACTTGGCTTCATTGGAGCTAAGGGAGAAGAAAAATCAGTCATGCTTACTTTTGAACATGAGGATGAGTTTCAAAGTACCAAGGATCACCATCAATGCCTCTTCAATCCAAATGTCAATCAAACTAAAAGAGGTATTTTGTCTTGTTTCTAGTTGATACCTTGATGATTTGGGTGGAGGATCAACCTCTTGTAATTTTTTCACTCATAATAACAGCCATGTTCAGCTCCAAATCATATACATGGCTGCCTATTTTGAGAAAGGGAAGCTACTTCTCCCTACCAGTTGCAGGATTTGTTTGAGTTCCCTTTGCTTCTGGTTAGCATAGAGTAGGTAGGTTTTCTTTCAGTAAAACAAGTGCTTTTGCACACTCTACATGTTCCACTTGGAGCATGTATGATCTTTAGTTTTGATACATAGTTTTGTGGTCATGTTTTGTTGCTCCAAGGTTGTATCATTGTGTAGTTTAGATGTGCCTCCAAGGTGAATCAGTTGTAGTAGTCCATTTCAGGGACAGGTGAATGCTCCAGGTCAAGACAATTTTCTACTCTCAAAAATCTCACCTTCAATATTTTCTTATGAATGTTGAGAGTACGACTAGTGGGGCAGGTTCAGGGTCAGCAAGTATCAAACTTCAAGGTTTAGGTTTCAATACAATATCAATATCAGGCTATCATTCATGACTCCATTCCCAATGGATACTTCAAGGAAAATGGTCTCTTCATCTAGCAGGAAAATGTCCCCCATGAGTCACCAAATTGTTATCCAATATTGCCTCCTAGGGAAAAATTGATCAAACATGAACCTTCACAAGAGAAAATTGAAAAGTTGGTTCAGTCATTTGAGCCCACATTTCAAATATAACAATTCAGGCTACAGGGTAGGATCGAGAAATGGCAATGGAAGGTGGGGAAATGAATGGCCAAACAAAAATGTTTAAGAAGACCAAATTCAAGTGAAAAAATGGAGAAAGCTCAATCAGGAAGTCAAAAATTAGAGGGCCCAAATTTTTAAAAAAAGAAATGCTAACTTCACAGAAGAAATCAATCTTCCTCAGCTCGGTTAATTCCAAAATCTGGAAAATAAACAAAGAGCGAGCAGAAGCCTCCATGTGTCAGCTCAGTATGCAATTTCAAAAGGTGCAAGTTCAAAAGCAGAGACCCTAGGGATGTGCTTGACCCCCACGTGGATCTAGGGCACATATAATAATTTTCAAATAGGAAGAAAGACAGAATCAGATAAGTAAAAAAAAGACCAGTGAAAGCCTCCACGTGTCTCTCAGTGCACTTCAAAGGTAAATCCAAAGGCAGGTCCCAAATGAGCAGGCTCTCCACGTTTCTAGAGTCCTGAAAAATTACACTGACCATTGAAAATTCTAAAGAAGGCTAGCGGAAGCCGCCAAATGTGCCTCATCGGTGCACTTCAAGGGTAAAATCCAAAGGCAGTCCCCAAACGAGCACAATCTCCATGTGGTCAAGGACCGATAAAGGTTTCATCGTCCATTGAATCGGCTAAGTAAACAGGGTCAGCAAGAAGCCTCCACATGCCTCATTGCGTAACTTCAAAGGTAAAATCCAAAGGCAGGTTCCCAAAGTGTGTTGAGCCTCCATGTGTCAAGGTCAGGCCATTGAATAAAGTAAGCCCTTTTAAAAGAGTCAGAGGAGCCTCCAAGTGCCTCAAATCGCAACTCCAAAGGTGACAGGCCCAAAGGAAAATCTTGAATGTCAGGTTCCACAACTTCAAGGGTCTAACTAAGAATTTCCAACCCAAAAAGGGACTTTAAAACGAAGCATAGTGCCAAGGCATGGACGATGCACATGTGTGATCATTGTCAGGACCCTAATGGAGTAAAATTTAAGAATGTGCGGGATTTGTGGATCTTGCACAGATAGACTCCAAACCCAAAGCAGTTTCAGAATACCATATCTTTCGACTGGAAGCCTAGATTTGAGTGGGAGAGGAATTTTTGGAAAGCTCCCAACATCTGCCACCCACCTACTACCATTAATGAAGAAATGAGAAATTTAGTCCACCATCTTTGAGGCTGTCAAGCTTCTCACCTACCATTTTAATGAGGTTTGGTCTTCCTTTCTTGCCCAACAAGGAACATTAATGAAGGCACGGGTTGTGTCATGGAACCCATCAATTTTGTAGGTGAATTCAATGCATTTTTGGGGTGGTTGGAGTAGGTGAATTCAATGCATTTTCTTGGGTGGTTAGAGTAGGATTTTGAATTCTTCCCTCCTTTCTCTCTTATTCTTCCTATATATTGTAAGGAGGGGAATTTTTCTAAAGGTTGGACATTTTTGTTTTGCACCCTCCCTTCTTCTCTTTCTGAAAGTGGATTTGTGGAGCTCGAACCTCCCATTCAAACTGTAAAATGCAATCTTTCCTCTTGGCCATTGTAATGCACTGTATCAAATCTTTGGAGCAATAGTATAAGTCTGTGGATGATTTCAACCCTCTATTATGTTCATTGTATCTTCCTGATCTCTCATTGCAATCTTGGTTATCTGTGCATGGTGGTTGTGTTATATTTTAATGGTTTGTGTTTAATTGCAAAGTAGGTGTTCAACATTCCTTTGGTGCATCACCCTTGTTAGTTTAGGTTTTATTTCTTGCATCTCCTTAACCCTGTCTCCTTGGCAAGTTAGAGTAGGTTTTAGAGTAGATCCTCTGCAATATGAATGTGTGCACCTGAACAGAGGAATAGGAACCAACCTTCATCCAGAGAGCTCTCCTGATTCGCAAAGTCCCACACTTTGGGAGAAGCTCCATGTTATGCAATCACACTGATCATGAAAAATAAATAAATACCAACCCTGGTATGAGCTCTAACTTCCCAGATAGGGATCCTAGTAATCTTTCGTTATCATCTAAAAAATTCCATGTTGTGGTTCAACTATAGTGTCTATGATAGTGGATGTAGTAAGTCTTGTAGAATTATGTCAAACATTTGATGGCCTTGTTTTCTATACATTCACATTTCTACACCAATCTCGACAACACACATTGCGAGACAATTCTCTACCACCTTGGCATTATTATTGTTGCCCTGTGTAATAATTAATTTAATCAGACCTAAATGATTAATTATATTTTTTTATCTTTTTCCATCTCATATTTCTAACATGTGATTTTGTTTTCTTATTTTGTGATTGCCACCTCAACCTCTCAAATAATTCTTAGGTCAACGCAGGTTTTCGATATTACCCTTCAATTTTTTTTAAAAAAATTAATTATATATTGAATATTTCTATGTTTATTTGAATATTTTAATGTTAAAATAATAGAAAATATAAAAATTCAAACATCATCTCTCATTTCTAAAATATTGCAATGAATGGGCTCACTATACTATCTTATATTTGATGTTCACCTGCAAACCCCAATGTTTTAAAGAAAAAAAATCTTACTTAATGTGTTCAATAATATCTTAGTTTTATTAATAATTTGTTAGTGGCCTAAGAAAAATGTGCTCGGAATGAACTTTAATTTTTATCTACAAATCCATGTTATTATTCTAGGTCCTTGGCATTAAGCTTAAGATATACAATCTACCAATTTAGGTGTTTAATAATTTGTTAATATAAATTTTATTTATTTTTTAATACATAATTTTTTTTCAAGTACATTGAATATACATAAAAAAGAAAATTATAACATAGTATTGGATAATAGACTACAAAAATTACAATAAGACAAAAGATACAATTCTATAATGCATCTTAAAATTATTTGAAATGTTTTAACTTAGTGTACAAATAATTTTGTATATAAGTAAGATTAGAAATCTATTGTTGAACTTCATCTATTTTTTGTCGATATTTTATTGCGGTTAGTAGTTTGATATACGCCCCTTATTTCAATACAACGATTTAAAATCATGCATTAGATTTATATTGTTGTTATAGAATGAAATTAAAATATCTATTAATACATAGCTAAACAAAAATAATATGTCCTACATTTGACACTATGAGAAACATAAATGCTAATAATTATATTTTAGAAATTTTCTTGATAAAATGTTCTTACTGTGGAGCCAAAAGGTAATACATATAAATCAATGTAAGAATAATGTATTCAACTATACATGACATCTTCCTATTTAGAATAAACATAATCCCAATTCCTATAGGAATTATGTATTCAATCACTCTTTATGCCTTTACAAATTACTTTTACTAATATTAGTATACAATTGAAACTAACTATTGTAGCTCTATTGTGAATTAGCCATTTATAGATTGACATATCATGTATCAATTTAAGGTGTGTAGTTTAAAGGAGAAACTTATACAGCCACGAAAAGATTATGCACAAAAAAATATTAATGTGAGTAAATGAAATTCAATGGCCAAAAAAACACAAACCATAAACACACAGATTTATGTGGTAAAACCCTCAAGAGGGAAACATCCACGGAGCAACGGTATCGGTTCTCTTATTGTTCAAATCAGGAAATTACAATCAGCACAGTTCTTCCTCTTGCAACTCTCTTTTCTGTACAGCCTCAATGGGCATACATGGATTTATAGTATTCATACAGAACTGAATTCATTAATGCGTTCCTATCCATATTCTAACTAAAGCTGTCTTGTTACAACATCAAGCTGAATAATAGGATCTCAATCCACCAGAAGAGGAATCGTTGTCATCTAATTTCAACAATCTCCACCTTGACAACAATTAACCTGATACCTTGCTCATTGCTCATCACCTTTTTTGCAAGCCAAGAGAAGCCAAGCACCACCGCAACTTCTCTAACATAACCGGTTTCGTGAACATGTCTGCACAATTCTTTTGAGTGTGGACCTTATCAAGAATCACCTGTCCTTCATCAACAACATGTCTTACATAATGGTATTTAACTGGAATATGTTTCGACTTACTATGGTAAGCTGGATTCTTAGCCAAATAAATTGCACTTTGACTATCACAAGAAAATTTTTACACTTTTCTGAAACTGTCCTAACTCACCCAATAAACCTTTTAACCATACTGCCTCTTTGCAAGCATGTGAAGCAGATACATACTCTGCCTCAGTAGTGGATAAAGCAACAATGCTTTGAAGCTTTGACATCCAACTAATAGGACCACCTGCAAGAGTAAAGACATAACCTGAAGTAGATCTTCTTTTGTCCAAATCACCTGCAAAATCAAAATCAACATAACCGCAAACCTTATCACTGCAACCATCAAAAGTGATACAATAACTGCTTGTGCCTCTAAGATACCGAAGCACCCATTTCACTGCTGCCCAATGTTCTTTACCTGGCTTTTCCATGTATCTACTGACAACACCAACTGCATGTGAAATATCTGGTCTAGTACTAACCATCACATACATCAAACTTCCTACTGCATTAGCATACGGTACACGAGACATATACTCCTTTTCTTCATCATTACTAGGACACAAACCTGAAGAAAGTTTAAAATGCGAAGCTAAAGGGATATTCACTGGTTTCACTTTATCCATATCGAATCTCTGAAGTATTTTCTCCACATACTTCTCTTGTGATAACCATAGCTTGCCTTTCGTCTTGTCTCTGTGTATCTCCATGCCCAAGATCTGTCTTGCTGCTCCTAGATCCTTCATATCGAATGTCCTAGCCAACTGAGCCTTTAACCTGCTGATTTCAACCATGCTTTTGCTTGCTACAAGCATATCATCAACATATAACACCAATATAATGAACATGCCATTATCCAACTTTTTAAAGTAAACACAATGATCATATTCACTTCTGGTATAATTTTGGCTCACCATGAAGGAATCAAACTTCTTGTACCATTGTCTTGAAGACTGCTTCAAGCCATACAATGATTTCTTGAGTTTGCAGACAAACCTCTTGTTGTGATTTTGAACGAACCCTTCTAGTTGTTCCATGTAAATTTCCTCATCTAAATCTCCATGTAGAAATGCAGTTTTAACATCTAGCTGCTCCAATTCCAGATTAAGCAATGCAACTAGTGCTAACACCATACGAATAGAAACAATTTTTACAACTGGTGAAAAAATCTCATGAAAGTCAATACCTGCTTCCTGAGAAAACCCTTTTGCAACCAGCCTTGCCTTGTACTTCGAAAAAGTATCATCAGCACCTTTCTTCAACTTGTATACCCACTTACAACCAACCGATTTCTTGTTCTTAGGAAGTTCCACCAGATCCCATGTTTTGTTTTTAATCAAAGCATCAATTTCCTCTTGCATGGCATGTTTCCATTTATCACTATTTGAAACCTCTATTGCTTCTTTATAACAACTTGGTTCTCCTTCATTAGAAATTAAAGCAATAGAAGTGAAAAAATCATCATACCTGCTTGGAACTGATATGATCCGTGTAGACCTTTGTAGAGCTTGCTGTGGTATTTCCTCAATTTCCTGAGGTGTTTCAATCTTCTCATCCTCCTGAGTGATTTCCTCATGAATATCCTGCTCACAGACATCTTCATGATCTTCTCTCATGGATGAATGTATATCAAATTGAATTTGTTGTAACTGTGGTACATTAATCTGTTTCATGGCATTCTTATCATCTGATTTTATGAGTGAAATTTCATCAAATATGACATCTCTGTTTATGATGATCTTATGGGTAGTAGGATTCCATAATCTATACCCCTTTACACCATCACCATATCCAACAAAGACTAATTTCTATGACTTAGGATCTAACTTTGAACGCTGACTCTTTGGAATAAGTGCATAGGCATCACAACCAAAAACTCTAAGACTAGAATAATTACATGGTTGGCCTGTCCATACCTCTTCTGGAATCTTGCAGTCAATTGTTGTCGATGGTGATCGATTAACCAGGTAACAAGCTGTAAGCAAAGCTTCTCCCCACAATTCCTGCTACAACTTTGCATTACTGAGCATGCTTCTTCCTCTCTCGAGAAGAGTCTTGTTCATGCGTTCAGCAACACCATTCTGCTGTGGAGTGTAAACAGTGGTTCTATGCCTTTCGATCCCTTCATTCTTGCAATAGTTATCAAATTCCTTAGAAGTAAATTCTCCTCCATTATCTGTTCTAAGACATTTAATGGATTTTCCTGTGCCTTTTTCAACTAAAGCTCTAAACTGTTTAAAAGTGTTAAATACATCAGCTTTTCTCTTTAACAAATAGATCCATACTTTTCTTGAGTAATCATCTATAAAACTAACAAAATATGATGATCCTCCATACGAGAGTTTCGGAGATGGACCCCAAAGGTCTGAATGAATATAGTCAAGGATATCTTTACTTGTATGTTTTCTAGGTTTAAACTTTTGTCTAGCTTGTTTCCCATAAATACAATGCTCACAGAACTTCAAATCTATAGTTTTTAAACTAGGAAGTAGTTTACGATCAGCAAGTACCTTTATTCCTTTCTTGCTGATATGACCCAATCGTTGATGCCATAAGCGAGTGGATTCACCTGCATCCTCTGATGTGACTCCCGCTTGATCGATTTCTGTCCTTCCTTCAAGTTTATACAGATTCCCGACTCTGTTAGCTTTCATAACAATCAAGATACCTTTTGATATCTTCAAAACTCCACCTTGAACTGAACCCTTATATCCACTAGAATCAAGAACTCCCAAAGATATCAGATTCTTTCTCAAGTCAGGCACATGTCTCACATCTGTCAGTGTTCTAACAATCCCATCATACATTTTAATTCTGATACTCCCTATCCCAACAGTTTTACATGTAACATCATTACCCATGTAAACTACCCCATCATCAATAGATTGATACGTAGAATACCAATTCCTATGCAGACACATGTGATGGGATGCCCTAGAATCAATTAACCAGTCATAATGGTACTGTGAGACAATAGATGTAGATAATACCTCATCAACCATACCTAAATCCTTCTCGGCTATGTTAGCCTCCTTTGTAGAGTCCTCCTCCTTAGATGCCTCTTTACATTTCCAGCAATCTTTCTTGAGGTGTCCTGATTTGTTACAGAACCAACACTTCAACTTGCTCTTTTTTCCCTTCGACTTGGATCTAGCTGGGCCCTTCGAATGTTGTCCCCTCTCAGTAGTTCTGCCTCTAGCCATCATAACTTCTGATGTCGAAGTTTCCAGAGAAGATCTCTTTCGAGTTTCCTCAGATATCATAGCTCCAACAACAACATCAAAGCTAATAACCTCGTTAGAACTAAAACTAATAGAGGTTACGAAATGATCCCAAGATTCAGGCAGAGAACTTAATAATGTTACCGTCTTATCCTCATTCAAAATTTTGTCACCCGTGCTGTCCAATTTACAAATAAGAGTATTAAAAGTATTTAAATGTTCTGAAATTGTCATACCTTCCTTCATACGCAAGGTATACAGCTGACGCTTCAGGAGGATTCTGTTCGTCAAGGATTTAGTCATGTACAGGCTTTCTAGTTTTGTCCAGAGTCCTACTATTGTTGTTTCAGACACGATGTTGAATAATACATCGTCGGCCAAGCATAGGTGAATAACACTGAGAGCACGAGTTTCCATCTCGTCCCAGTCATCATCATCCATACTCGCGGGTTTCTTCACTTTTCCTATGAGTGCCTTCACAACTCCCTGCACACACAGTATATCCCGCATCTTGACCTTCCATAACTCGAAGTTATTGCTCCCGTCAAATTTCTCGATCTCGAATTTAGCACTCTGTGTCTTTTCCATCATGCTTCCACACTGCGATTGCTCTGTCCCGGGTCCAGTAAACACCGTAAGTGGCCCTTCAACGCAGCGAATGCCTCTTTTCACCTTCAAACCTTGCTGCGGGATTCCCCTCGTGGCCTCCCTCCAACCTTGCTTTGATACCACTTGTAGAAACTTATACAGCCAGGAAAAAAGATTATGCACAACAAAACTTGTTAATGCCACGAAAAGTAAATGAAATTCAATGGTAAAAAAAATTCAAAAACCATAAACACACAGATTTACGTGGTAAAACCCTCAAGAGGGAAACATCCACGGAGCAACGGTATCAGTTCTCTTATTGTTCAAATCAGGAAATTACAATCAGCACAGTTCTTCCTCTTTCAACTCTCTTTTCTGTACAACCTCAATGGGCATACATGGATTTATAGTATTCATACAGAACTGAATTCATTAAATGCGTTCCTATCCATATTCTAACTAAAGTTGTCTTGTTACAACAACAAGCTGAATAATAGGATCTCAATCCACCAGAAGAGGAATCGTTGTCATCTAATTTACGCCGAAGGCGTTCTTGTAGTGGAGTGCGACCGATTTCCTCTGACACACGGTATCAAATGGAAGGCAGGGATTCAATTAGTCGTTGATGTACTACAGCATCTCAGCCGTCCACGTGCGTGAACATTGTTAGTCATTTCAGCGCAAGGTTTGGGAATTCGTTGTCTTCTTCCGGGCATTCACAGGTCTATTTTTCCTCCGCATTCTGTCTTCAAGCACCGCGCGGACGATGGAATCGATGAATTTCTTGCAGAACTGAGTGCACTTGCTTCCCTCGAACATTTCAATCCTGTCTGGCTGCACGACTTCTACACTGAAGGATCTCACTCTCTCGTGGTCTATGCATGACTGGATTTTCTATGCAGACAGAGATCCCCTAGACTGGAACACCAGGTATTGTATTTGTGTTCAATCTGCTCGTGGGATTGCTTGATTTCACGAGGATTCTTCTTCTTCTCGTATTCTTCATTTAGACATTAAGCACCGATATATCCTGCTGGACGAATATTTCTGCGCCAAGGTCGTTGTTGCTAAAAGCGGGTCTGATTAATTTATTTTCCCTTAACATTATAACATGTCCCTCACTATTTGAAAAGCTATGGAACAGGCGGTCAGAACTGTACGAAATGGTGGAAAGATAGAATTACCAAACACAGCCATAACATTAAAAGGAAATAGCATGAAAAACATACGTAACGTGCAGTAAAACCTGTATCCCGCAGAGAGCAATCCACGAGCCGGAAGAAGTAATGGAAACAATCAAACACTGATAATAAAAATAAGAGGTATCCGGCAGAGAGCAATCCACGAGCCGGAAGCCATATGTAGGTGAGAGACGATAGGGTGACGACAGGAAACCCCGTGGCAGAGGAACCACGAGAAGACCTGGCAATGGGAGGACGCCACAACGCAGCTGGGAAGTGGTGGAGGAACACACCAAAGTGAGGATGGCAAGAGGCAGGACTCAGGAGACACGAAACAGTCGAAGGCACGAGGCAGGGGAAACAGGTGGGACAATTAGGCATGCAACGGAAAAGGCGACTGGTGCAGGAAGCAGCAGATCAGCGTCGTCGACGTCTTCTAGGCATTGATTTTCAAACATTATAAACACATAAAGATCAGGATTATAAGCAAAGAGAAACGCCACAAACTAAATAATAAAGAAGACACAACTTGTGAGAGCCCGATAGACATATAGAAGGATTTATTAGAAGCATTATTCAAAAATTGGAGAAAACCCGCAACAGAAAGGGCAACAAAATCAAACAAAAGGCTCACCCCTCTAAAACAAAATGAAAACTAAATATTGTTGATGTAATTGTTATATGGTAAGTAGAATATTGCTTAATAAATACTCTTATACTACATATTAAATGTGTCTCCTCATTTGCCATTCTCCAATTTACTTGTCTTTCACTTACACAAAATTTTATAATAAAATATTTATGTATCTACACCTTTGGCTTACTACATATTAAAACACTGCCGAATCTCCCATCCATCTATTAAACATAAATACAAATAGAATACTCTCTCATTTTCAATAATAGAAATAAAATTAGCATATACTATCACTAGTAAGTAAGGCAGCTCACTTGCACAATACATTGTATTGGTGTTCAAAGCTTTCACAACAACTAAACCTCACCCACACCTTGTATGCCTTTTTTATCAATATTTCCTTGATATGACAATGAAATTTTAGGATGTACAGGTTATAGATATTTTAGATTTATCCTCATCTTGTACCCCACTATCAATATTTTCTTAGTAAGACATGATTAATGTAGGAAATTTAGGGCCAACTGAGTTAAGCGCTCTTAAAACCCAAAGCAGAACAAGGAGAGTGACACATCCTAAATGGATTTTCAGACCTGTCATTTTCCTTGCATAATAATACAATCACTTTATTTGAGATCCATAGGCATTAACCAAGCTGAAACCCAAGTTAACATTGTAAATTTAGTAGTAATTATGCCGAAGGGGGCCGAAGGCGTATACAATTAGAATGTATATGGGTGGAGGAAATCCAAGACTGACACAATTCATGAAATCAATGGAGCAGAGCAGTTTGATGTACATGCGTTGAAATCCAAGGGTAGAAAAGATGATTCGAGTTTGTTTTCAGTGGCACTCCCAATGATGGAACAAAAGTGGCTATTAAGGGCCTGCACCTCACTATAAATGGAATCGATGAATTTATCACATAACTAAGTGCAATTTCTTCCCTCGAACATTTCAATAACGTCTGCCTGCATGACTTCTACACTAAAGGATCTCACTATCTCATCGTCTACGAATTCATAGAGAATGGATCTCTGCATGACTGTATTTTCTTCGCAGACAAAGAACCACTGGATTGGAACACCAGGTATTGTATTATTGTTCAATCTGCTCATGGGAATGCTTAAGTTTCCAAGGATTCCACTTCTTCTCGTATTATTCATTTAGACATTAAACGCCGATACATTCTGCTGGACGAATATTTCTGCACCAAGGTCACTGATTTCAGAATATCCAAATTAATGAATAAAGATGAAATCCACGTGGTGACAATGTACGTGAGGGGCATGCCTGGTTATATTGCTCCTGCATGTGTTATGGAGTACACAATCACTACCAAGAGTAATGTTTACAGTTACGAAATGGTGTTTCTCGATATTGTCAGCGGGCGCAGGGCATTCTGTCTTCCACCTACATTGCACCCAATGACGCTTTTATCCCATTGATATGCTCACTGACATTGTCTTGCCTCATAACAAGTCACGTCCAACTTTGTAGGAATCATGTTGTGCTCTAGGTTCTACGACCAGAGTACCAGATAGTCTTCAACCATTGAATCTTTATTGTGAGTAAACAATTATATTTATAGTACTTTAATATATATTAATAGCAATACGACCATGCCAAAGTGAGGTATACTAATTTGGTCAGGCCTCTGTTTTGAAGCATTTAGAGATTTATGTTTAATTAAATCTTGAGCATCGATAAGTAATGCTCAGCTTTTTCTTTTACCAACACAATTACGTATATGAAGAAATATTGAACTATTAGCAATTGCACATGAGTTGCAAATTATGGTGACAAACATAATTAACTAAAGTTTCTTACTTTAATTTTAATTTTTTATGTTGATTATTAGTTATTATAAAAAGGATTTTTTTGGATTCATAGGAACTTATTTTACACCCTGTTTTGTCATGTAATTATGAGCCCACCATTTCTCTTTGAATTATTTTTGGCACATCTCTATCAAGTTTACTGTCTTGAGAGACGCAGAATGAAAATGTTAAGGCTCATATTTTTATGAAAATGTAATTTCCTTTTGAACACTATCATATCATGTGCCAAAGCTCCATTTAGATTAGCAATCCTGAAAAATAGAAATAAATTTTCTCAATAATTTAACGACCAATAAATACTTAAAATGTTAATCAATAATTGTTTGGTATCTACTACCATGACAACGATTAATAAGATTATAAATTTCTACAAGGGTTTCAAAGAGTTAAAGAGCATAGTATATTTCGGTGGGGAAAAATGAATGACACTGGGGGAAATAGTGAAGGCATACCCTCACATATGCGGGATTAACCTCAATCTCCCCCATATCATCTCAACCACTCCTCATGTTCTAGGTTTTCATTCTTTTCTCCATTCCTCACCACATAAAAAAGGTGTGCTATCCTCTCATTTACGAGAAATAAATTTTATTTTTTTAATGTAGGCTTTGAACACGTCAACGATAACATGTTTCAACGCATACCATGTTCTGACGCCATATTTGTCAAGGTACTAACTCGCGTTATTTGCAACGTCTTTACATTGGTTAAAGAAGAAATATATAATGAGTTAAAAAATGAATGTGCTGATTTGGAAAAACAGATTGTACTTGTGCATGGGGACAATGAGAGCTATAGAAAAATACTGAAATTTTTTCACACAACGTTGGGGTAGTTGCATGGTTGAGTTTCACATTGTTTCATCTTTCCATGATATTCACATTACTTCGCCTTTCCTTTTTCGCCACCATCGCGCTTCTCCACACTCTAACCCCTTCTTATTCACCATTCTTACCCTCCCGTTATTTATCTAACTCTAATTTGAATCCCTTAAAATATCCCCTTCGGTGTTTTCATTGTACATTTCACGTACGTCTATTTATCAAATATACCCAAGACTCAATCCTTTTTTATTGGTATGTGTTAAATTTTATGTGTTTCCATGGATGACTCCATAACACATCTTAGACATCGTCACCTTTAAATATATTTATTTTGAATTACTATACCAACTTCCCTACTCCTTGTACTTACATTTTATTTAAATAATCAATTCAATTTTTGGTTATATATGGTTTTTGAAATATGCCAATACTCTTCCCGTTAAAAAAAATAATGTCCTAACGGTTCTTTTCTAATGTATAAAAGCTTCATTTAAACGGTAAAAAATGTCCTAATTTCAAGAACCTCGGAAATTGAGCCGTAATGAGGAAAAGCTATTCTTATCTTTTTAAAAAGCAAATAAAAAAGCGTGTTCATTTAAAAAATAAAGAGTCTGAGTGTGGACAGCTGGAGCATGGAAATTGAGCCGTTGTGAAAAGCTATTCTGAGTTATAAGCCTGGGCGGAGGAGCACACAACAAGTTTTGAAGATCCTCACAATTACACCATCAGGAGTCGCCATTAAAACACAGACCGAAGCATAGTCTCCATTAAATCTGGCTACAGGGATTCGACATGTAAATACACCATAGTGGGACTCAGAGTTTGGGTGCGGCCTTGTGAGTATACGTCCTATTCCCCTGCAAAAACTGCCGAGGTTTCTCAAAGCCCGTGAGAAGACAATGTCTGGGGCTGATGCGTCGTTCCCGCTCAAGGTCTGTTAATATATTCATTGTGTATATGAATGAAATTTGGGGTTTTCCTTCTTGCTCTGTTTTATGGGGAAATGCTTTGTTTTAGTTAATGAAGTAGGTAGGCGTAAGTTGTGATTAGAAGTTATTTTGTCACAAAGATGGAGCACGCGGATGAGTTGTGAGTAACCCAACCATACGTGGCAATGGATTTAATGCTTGTGTAGGGGATATATTAATTGTGCAGGTGGAATTGTTAATCTTTGGTTTTTGTATTCTGTGTTCGATTCTGTAGGATTTAATTTGTTGCAGAGCCATTTGATTTACTTTGGGGGTTTATGTGTCTGTTTCAGAGATCGCATCGAATCGTGAGCTTAAGTCCGAAATTAGGCAGCTATTGTGTAGATTTAGGAGAGACAGCAGTGGATTTGGCTGGGAACCTTCAACGGCAAAGAAGAAGCCGCTACCACATACGACACCGTCATTTACAAATTCTGACGCCATCACCAATTTCTTCTGACATGCTTCTGCCGTCGTCGCCCAACGAAGAGTATTAGCAACAGATTCTTTAAATCCCAACGTCAATGTCGCCGGTTCGAATCCCACCGAGTCAGAGAGAGAGATTTACCCGCCAGAGAACCTCTTCGAAAATGCCTTGATGCAACGTTGGACGCAATGCTCCATGTTTCATTCCTCACTGTCATCTTTCACTCCCTCTTCAAGTTTCGGGGCTGCCGCGATTATTTCCTGCGAGGAGATTACATTATAGCTCTGTATTTTCTCTGTATTTTTTGGTTATCTTTTTGTTCGGTTTTTAACATAGCAGTGCAGAGCATATGAAATTCATTTTCTAAATCACTCGCTGCACATATATGATCCTTTCATTTTAGTACAAATCTACACGATGTTGATTAGATTATCTTTGGAGTAACTTATTCATACTGATTTTTATCCTTTCATTTCTTTCTACGAATCTGAGGTTCTCTTAAAGGGTTGTGTTTGATTCTCTCGTCAATTTGTTTTACTCTAACTCTGTCTGATCGTATGCAGGTGGTTTATCATGGACATATGATTTACTACCATCACTGCCAGTTTTTTATATTTCATGGAGAACTCATGGTTAAATTTCCTCTTTTGCATGGTCTTGTTTCAGTTTCTCTGTCTCTACATGCAAGTACACAACACTCTCAATAACATCCCGTGAATTGTGAAGCTCTGTTTACTACAATCCCAGTGACAGTGATGGTGATAGTTTGCTTCTGAGTAATTGTTCTTCCCTGCCTCTTCCCTTTGTCATGCTCCTGTGCATATCAGGAATTATACATACATTTTTATTAGCACTTATTTTTAAGTTTACATGACATTTGATCTAACTCGTGTTTTTCATGGTAGGTGTCGCCGAAAAAGGGAAACCACAAAGGCTCAAAAAAAGAGAAAGAGGCAGGGATCTCCAAGCTTGTGGCCCTTACTCTCCCTCATTTTTCATGCCCTTGGTTAACTGATTGTAAGAGAAATTTCTGTCTGTTAAATTCTGTCTGCTAATTTTTTTATAGTTTTCTAGCTTGAAGCATGGGCTTTTTCTGATGGTTTTCTTAATTAACAATTTCACTCAAAGTTGAATTCTGTCCTAGCATAAAAATAAAATATAAGTTGCAACATATGCGAGTAGATACACCTTTGAAAGCCCAACAGAATGCGAATGTGAGCATTATCAAGCTTAGACATAACCTACCAAGAGCGTTTCTGTTTCTGTCTCTTGGACGAGGATTGGGAGTTTGAGCCAACAAAGAAGCTGCGATTAGTTAAGCTAGATAAAGTCGCCATTCCAGAGTATTATATGCAAGTCCTTTTCTTGAGATTTGAGATGGTTTAAATGGATTTCGTGTCCAGTTACTCGTGTGAAATCCGAGTGGAATATGGAACGTCTTGTTGTTCTAGATCTAAGTGGCACCACCAAATTCCCATCTAGTATTCGAAAAAATTGGGACGAAAAATCCCATCATAAGGTAATGTCTCATTTCCCTAACATTAATTGTGTAAATATATATTTATATATATCTAATGTAATATATTTCTGATCGCAGAAGCCCAAACATCTTAAATTTCTTCTCCTCAGTCGGTGTGTATATCTCAAAAGATTGCCTGATCTCTCCCCTGAATTTTATTAGGCGCTGCCGCGTATAACAGAGCTTTCTTCTTTCCATTTCTTTGTCGGGAGGTATTTGAGGAGGTTTCTGAATTTCCCTTAAATTAGATAGATTTAGAGGGCGGTTTGGATTTGTTTGTTGTGACTGTGATTATTGCTAAACGATTGCTTTCTGTCATCTGATTTTTGTATTTTATTCGAAAGAAAATATTCTGCATTAGTTGGCTAGCTTGGGCTGATTTTCCTCTTTTATTGAAATTTGCGTACGATTCTCAAATTCAGGTTTTTAGGTTTCTGACTCCCTTAAGGATAAACCATCCTCTGCGAGAAAATTTATTATTGAAACTTAATACTACATTGATCTTAGTTTCTGATTCCATCAGTATTTACCTTTTATTGGAAACATGATGATTCGCAAGTAATGAAACTTATGAAAATTTTCTTAGGCAATTTAATATTGATTTCTACTTGAGAGTGTAGGTGCACAAAAAGTTGCTCATCAAATGTATCCTCTCTAAAATATATTAATTATCCATACGTATCCTATGTTTCTTAAGAAGTAAATGTGTCATTTCAATTTTCAGCCATTATTATTTTGTAAATATTGTTATAATTTTTTAATAAATTAAAATATTTTTTTTGGTCATTATTATTTTGTAAAATATTGGTATAATTTTATTTAATAATCAAAAAAATTTTTGGGGGAGATTTCGTTGGGGTCTTAAAGTTTTTTTCTTTAATATATTTTTAATTATTCAGAACTTTTTAAAAAATACCTATATATGTTAGGAAGTTTGAAGGAAAGAGGAAGTAGGGGTCCTGGTATGAAGCGAGGAGGAATTTGGGACGAAGAAAGGGGTGTTGGGGAGGTTTGGTGTGGAGTGAGGAAGTAGTGAAGGGGTGAGGAAGAGGAGGAAGGGATCCTCTTGGAGGGAGGAAGGGGAGGAGGAAGGAAGGGAGGGAGGAAGGAGTGAAGGAAGAAGGAAGGGGTGTGGAGGAAGGGGATTGTAAGGAGTAATAAGAGAGAGGAAGGATTTCCTCTTTTAAGGAAGGGTTAGGACGGAGGAAGGGTTTTGGAGGGAGGAAGAGGAAGGGAGGAAGGGGTTTGGAGAGAGGAAGGGGAGGAGGAAGAGATTTGGAGGGAGGGGGAGGTAAGGGGAAGAGGAGGAAGGGAAGTGGAGGGAGGAAGTGTGAGGAAGGAGGAAGGGAGGGAAGGAAGGAAAGGGTTAGGAGGGAGGAAGGGGTGTGGAGGGAAGAAGTGATGAGAGGAAGGAAGAGGAGGAGGGAGTTTGGAGGAAGGAGGTGGAGGAAGGGTTTGGAGGAAGAGGAAGAGGAAGAGGAAGAGGAAGAGGTTTGGAGGGAGGAGGGGGAGGAGGAGTAAGTGGAGAAAGGAAGGAAGGGTTGGAGGAAGGAGGGGATTGGAGGAAGGGAGGAAGGAGAGAGGAGGAAGAGGAAGATGGAGGAAGGGTGTGGAGGGAGGAAGGGGAAAGGAGGAAAGGGTGGAGAGGAGGAAGGTGGAGGGGGAGGAAGGGTGTGGAGAGGAAGGGAAGGAAGGAGAAGGAAGGAAGATGGAGGAAGGGTGTGGAGGGAGGAAGGGGAAGGAGAAGGAAGGGGTGTTGGAGGAAGGGGAGGAGGAAAGGTGTGGAGGGAGGAAGGGAAGAGGAGGAAGGGGTTTGGAGGAGGGGTGTGGAGGGGAGGAGGAAGGGTGTGGAGGGAGGAAGGGGAAGATGGAGGAAGGGGTGTGGAGGAGGAAGGAGGATGGGGGGAGGAGATGAGAAGGAAGGGAGAGGAGGAAGGGGTGGGAAGGAGGAGGGAGGAAGGAGGAAGGGGTTTGGAGAGGAGGGAGGGGAAGGGGAGGAGGTTTGGAAGAGGAAAGGGGTGTGGAGGGAGGAAGGGGAAGAGAAGGAAAGAGAAGGGGTTTGGAAGGGAGGAAAGGATGAAGAAGGAGGATTGGAAGGGAAGGGGTGTGTGGAGGAAGGGGAGGAGGAGGAGAGGAGGAGGAAGGGTTTGGAGGGAAGGAAGGGAAGAGGAGGAAAGGGTGGAGGGAGGGGAGGAGGGAAGGGGAGAAGAGGAAGGAGGAGGAGGGGTGTGGAGGGAGGAAAGGGGAGGAGGAGGAGAGGGAAGAAGTGTGGAGGAAGGGGTGTGGAGGGAGGAGGGAAGAGGGAAGGGTTGGGAGAGAGGGAGGGAGGAGAGCAAGGGGGTGGAGGGGGAAGGGATTTGGAGGAAGGGGGGAAGGGAGGAAGGGAGTGGAGGAGGAAGTGGAAGAGGAAGAAGGGGAGGGAGGGAGGTAGAGAGGAGGAAAGAAAGGAGGGTGTGGAGGGAGGAAGGGAAGAGGAAGGAAAGGGTGTGGAGGGAGGAAGAGGAAGAAGAGGAAGGGGAAAGGGGTGTGGAGGGAGGAAGGGAAGAGGAGGAAAGGGTTTGGAGGGAGGTAGGGAAGAGGAGGAAGGGGTTTGGAGGGAGGGAAGAGGAGGAAGGGGTTTGGAGGGAGGATAGAAGGGGAGGAAGGGGTTTGGAGGGAAGAGGAGGAAAGGGTGTGGGGAGGGAGGAAGAGGATGAAGGGGTGGGGGAAAGGGGATGGAGGAAGGGATTTGGGAGAGGAAGGGGTGGGAGGAAGGAAGGAGGAAGAGGGAGGAAGGGGTGTGGAGGGAGGATGGGAGAGGAGGAAGGGAAGAGGAGGAGGGGTGTGGAGGAGGAAGGGGAGAGGAAGAGGGGTTTGGAGGGAGGAAGAGGGTGGGAGGAGGAATGGGGAAGGTAAAGGGGTGGTGGAGAGGAGAGGGGAGGAGGAAGGGGGGAAATGGAGAGGAAGAGGAGGGAGGAGGAGGGGTTTGGAGGGAGGAAGTGTGGAGGGGTGGGGGAAGAGGAGGAGGGAGAGGAGGAAGGGAAGAGGGGAAGGGTTGGGGGGAGGAAGGGGGAGGAAAGGGTGGAGGAGAGGGGGGGAAGAGGGATGGGAGGGGAGGAGGGTGTTGGATGGAGGAAGGGAAGGTGTGGGGAGGGAGGAGGGGAGGAAGGAGGTGGAGGGGGATGGAAGATGGAGGAAGGGTGTGGAGGGAGGAAGAAGGGAGGGGGAGGAAGGGTGTGGAGAGAGGAAGGAGGAGGAGGAAGGGGTTTGGAGTGGGGAGGAAGGAAAGGGTGTGGAAGGGGAAGGGGAGGGGGGGAAGGAGGAAAGGAAGAGGAGGAAGGGGGGGAGGGAGGATAGGGTTTGGGGGAGGGGGGAGGTAAGGGGTGGAGAAGGGAAGGGTGTGGGGGAGAGAAGGGAAAAAGAGGAGAGGGTGTGGAGGGAGGGAAAGAGAAGGAAGGAAGAGGAGGGAGGATAGGATGAAAGGGGTGTGGAGGGAGGAAGGGGAAGAGGGAGGAAGGGGTGAGGAGGAAGGGTTTGGAGGGGGAAGGGTTTGGGGGAGGAGGGGTGGAGGGAGGAAGGGGAGGAGGAAGGGGTGTTTAGGGAAGAGGAAGGAGGAAAGAGGAGGATTGGGTTTGGGGGAAGGGGTGTGGAGGGAGGGAGGGTTTTGGAGGGAGGGGGAGGGAAGGGGAGGAAAGGAAGTGAAGAGGAGAAATGGAGACATGGAGGAGGAAGGTGAAGAGGAGGAAGATGTTGGAGGGAGGGAAGGGAGGAGGAGGAGGGGTTGGATGGAGAAGGGGTGTGGAGAGGGAGTGGGGAGGAAGGGGTTGTGGAAGGAAGAGGAGGAAGGGTGTGGAGGGAGGGAGGGATTGGAGGGAAGGAAGGGTTTGGAGGGAAGGGAAGTGTGGATGAAGGAAGGGGTTTAGAGTGGTGGAAGGACAGGTAGAAGGGAGAGGGAGGAATGGGAAGGGGATTGGAGGGAAGGGAAAGGGTGTGGATGAGAGGAAGGGGGAGGGAGGATGAGGGAGATAATTAGATGGAGGAAGGGGTGTGGAGGGAAGTGGGAGGAATGGGGTGGAGGGAGGAAGTGGAATGAGGGAGGGGGGGTTTGGAGAGAGTAAGGGAGGAGGGTGAGGATGGAGGGAGGGTGTGGAAGAGGAAGGGGTGGAGGGGGAAGGGGGAGGGGGAAGGAAGGAGGTGTGGGATGGAGGAGAGGGGTGGAGGTAGGATTTGGAGGGAGGAAGGGGGAGGAGGGAGGTTTGAGGGAGGGAAGGGATGGAGGGAGGGAGGGTTTGGAGGAGGAAGGGGTGTGAAGGAGGAAGTGGGGAGGGAGGTAAGGGTGTGGAGAAGGAAGGAGGGGGAGTGTAAGGGGTGGGAAGGGGAAGGGAGGGAGAAGAGGATGTGGAGGGAGGAAGGGTTTGAGGAAGGAAGGGAGGTGGAGAGGAGGAAGGGGAAAGAAAGAGGGAGGAGGAGGAGGAAGGGGGTGTGGAGGGAGGAAGGGGTGGGAGGGGATGAAGGTGTAGAGGGAGGGGTAAGGGAAGAGGAGGAAGGGGTTTAGAGGGAGGAAGGGAGAAGAGGAGGAGGGGTTTGGAGGGAAGGGGAAGGGTAAGAAGGGGAAGGGGGGAGGGAAGGAAGAGGGTGTGGAGGAGGAAGGGGTTTGGAGGGAGGAAGGGTATTGATGGAGGAAGGGGTTTGGAGGGAGGAAGGTGTAGAGGAAGAGGGAGGGGTTTGGAGGGAGGGAAGAGGAAGGGGAAGGGACAAGAAGGAAGGGGTTTGATGGAGTGAAGAGAGAGGAAGATTTGTGGAGGGAGGAAGGGAAGAGGAGGAAGGGGTGTGGAGGGAGGAAAGGGAAGAGAATGGAGTGTGGAGGGAGGAAGGGAGATGGGTGTGGAAGGGGGTAATGGAGTGGTAAGAAGAAAGGGGTGGAGGGAGAAGAAGGGAAGAGGAGGGAGGTGTGGAGGGAGGAAGGAGGAAGGGAGGGGTGTGGAGGGAGTGGAGGAAGGGGTTGAGGGAAGGGGAAGAGGAGGAGGGGAGTAATTTGTGGAGGAAGGGGAATGGGTGAAAGGAAGGAAGGTGTTTGGAGGAAGGGGAGGAGGCATGAAGAGGGAAGGGTGTGAAGGGAGAAGGGGAAAGAGGAGGAAGGTGGGAGGGAGAAGAGGGAACAAGAGAAAGTTGGGAGGGAGGAATGGTGGAAGAGAGGAGGGAGAAACATGAAGGGAGAGAGGAAGAGGGGTGTGGAGGAAGGGTTTAGAGGAGGGAAGGGGAGGAGGGTTTTGACATGATGAAGGGGTGTGGAGGGAGGAAGGGGAAATAAGAGGAAGGGGGAAGGAAGGAAAAGAGGAAGAAGGGGTTTGGAAAAGGGGTGTGGAGGGAGGAAGGGGATTTGAAGGGAGGGGAAGAGGACGTGGAGGGGTGTGGAGGGAAGAATGGGAAGAAGCGGAAGGGGAGTAATGGAAGAGGAGGAAGGTGTGGAGGAAGGGGGAAGAGGATGAGGAATGGTTTGGAGGGAGAAGGGGAGGAAGGGGTTTGGAGGAGGAATGGGTGGAGGAAGGAGGGAAGGCAAGGGCAGGTGGAGGGGTGAAGGAAGGGGAGGAGGAAGGGTGTCAAGGGAGGAGGTGGAAGAGGAGGAAAGAGTATTGACTAAGGACGGGGATGAGGAGGATGGGTTATGGAAGAAGGGAGTGGAAGAAAAGAGGAAGGGGTGTGGAGGAAGTGAGGGGAAGAGGATGAAGGGGGAAGGGGTGGAGGAGTAAGGGGGAAGGGGTAGAGGAGTAAGGGGAGTATGAGGGAATGAGAGGAAGTGATGTGGAGGGAGGAAGGGGAAAAAGATGAAGGGGATGAAGAGGGAAGAGGGAGAAAGGGGAGAAAGGGGTTTGGAGGGAATAGGAGGAATGAGAGGAGGGAGAATGATGGAAGAGGAGGAATGGAAGTGGAGGTATGGAGGAAAGGGAAGAGTGTGAGGGGGATTAAGCAAGGGAAGTGTAGGAAGGGCTCTCTAGGAAGGGGCGTGGAGAGAGAAAGGAGAAGAGAAGGAATGGGAGGAAGGCGAAGAAGATTAAGGGGTGTGGAGGGAGGGAGGGGTTTGGAGCGAGAGAATGTGTTTGGCAGGGAAAAGGAGGGAAGTTTGGAGGGAAAAGAGGGAGGTATGTGGAGGGAGGGAGGGGTTATGGGAGGGGATTGTGGAGAATGTTTATGGAAGGGAGCAAGGTATGTGTAGGGAGGGGAGGGAGAAGAGGTCGGAATGTGTGGAGGGAGGGGAGGCATTTTGATGGAGAAGAGGGAGGAATGTGTAGAGGGAGCGGTGTTGAGGGAAGGAGTTTGGAGGGAGCGAAGAGGTTGTGCATGGAGAAGAGGGAGAGGATGGATTTAGAGTGAGGGGCAGTTGTGTGCAAGGAAAAGGAGGGAGGGGTGTGGATGGGGGGAGGTATGTGGAGGGAGGAAGGGGTGTGAATGGGAGAAGGGTGTGGATGGAGAGAGGGGAGGTGTTTTGATGGGGAGGGGAGGGGTTTGGACTGTGGTGAGGGAGGGAGTGATTTTGGAGGGAGAAGAGGCAGGGGGTGAGGAGTTTGGAGGATAGTTTAGAGGGAGAAGAGGTAGGGATGGGTGTAGAGGACCAAAAACTTTATAGGGAGAAGAGGTAGGGAGGGGTGTCGAGGGAGGGAGGAGTTTTGTGGGAGGAGGAGGGCTGTGGAGGGAGGGGGGAAGAGTTTTGAGGGAGGGATGGGTTTGGATGGAGAAGATGGAGGGATGGGTTTGAAGTGAGAGGAGGTGATTGGAGGAAGAAGGGGGAGGAATGGGTGTGGAGGGATAAGGTGTTTGGATATAGGGAGGGGTGTTGTGGGAGGAAGGGTTTCAGATGGAGTGTAGGGAGTGGTGTGGAGAGAGGGATGCATTTAGATGGAGAAGAGTTCAGAGGGGAGGTTATTAGACGGAGAAGTGTGGAGGAAGTGATGTCAAGGTGGAAGTGGTTAGAAGGGAGGAGGGAGTGGTATGAAGGGAGGGGAGGGGTTTGATTGTAAAAGAGGGAGGAATGGGTTTAGAGGGAGAAAGGGTTTGGAAAGAGGGAGGAATGGCTTTGGACGGAGAAGGGGTTTGGATGGAGGGAGGGGTTTTAAGGGAGAAGGGGTTTGGACAGAGGGAGGGGTTTGAATGGAGAGTAGGAATAGAGGAGTTTGGAGGGAGAAGGGGATTTGATGGAGGGAGGGCTGTGGAGGGAGAAGACGGAGGGGTGTCAAGGGAGGGAGGGGTGTCTAGGGAGGATGTGGCTAGGAGGGAGGGGAGAGGTTTTGTAGGAGATGAGGAAGGGATTTATAAGGAGTGTTAATAATATTTACACTCATGCAAATATGTGAAACTTGAAACTTCGTTTTCGATGGAAGGTATTGATGAAACAGACCTAACTATGGGGATTCATATAGTTTTCCCTTGTGCTTTCAGTTACAACAATTGATTAAAAACATGCAATCTATGGCTATGTGTGCTGTTACAGAATGTAACACCTCAGATAGACTACCATTCCATGTTCGTATTTAGCAAAGAAAAATAAAATCCCTTAAGGACTAATGCATTGCCTTGATGAAGGCGGGAATCATAATTTAGGTGAAATTTTATATTTATGAGCAAAAAATAGAGTTGCAGTTACATGGAGTTGAAAAGGGTTAATTATTAACTTACAACGACATCAAAAATCAGTATTTCTTCATGTTAAAATATAACTAATCACGTGGTTGAGTTGTTTGTTTCATTATCCAATCAATACATATCATAAAGTTGAATGCACAAATAAGTATACAACTCAATTACAAAAATTAGTGTAATTTATTCATGAAGTTATTCAATGTTTCCCACACAAGCCATGGGATGTAACTAATAACTTCTAAATAAGGTAGTACATATGCATAAAGTTAAAAGTAAAAGAGTATAGAAAAAACCCATCATTACATTGGGTTTTTTTCTAGTCTGCTTTGTTCTGGCTCTATCTTCATCTTCCATTCTTTGTCATCCAACAACTACAATACATAGTTCAAGAGATCAATGTTTAATATGTACTCATGAACTGTCTAACTTCATGCAAATGGATTTCCTAATATCAAAAGCCTAAGGTACATGAAATAACATACATGAAATTGAGATGGTATTACATTGCAAAAGCTCATGGCATTCACAGTAATCATGACAGACAAAAGGAAGTAGAAAAAAATTCATTATGGATTATACGATAGAACAAAAAGTTTAGTTATTTTCTAACTATTTTCTTAAGTGTGCAGGTACAGGTTGAAGTAGGAGAGATCATTACATGTTTTAAAATTGTGTACTATAAAGTATAGATTGCACTCAATGACCAAATATAATTCAAGGACTACAAAAGAAGACTCTCTCATGCATTTAAATGTTCAAGGAGAAAAGAGAACCTATTCAGAAGATAGAAAATTTCACAATAGCTTTAATACACTTTTTT
Organism: Taxus chinensis; assembly: GCA_019776745.2. Lineage (NCBI taxonomy): Eukaryota > Viridiplantae > Streptophyta > Pinopsida > Cupressales > Taxaceae > Taxus > Taxus chinensis. The sequence goes on from JAHRHJ020000645.1 coordinate 52,027, forward strand.
ACAAGTCAGTATAGATGCATGAAGTTACAAAAGTATGCAACAATATCAGGAATATGAACTTAACTAAGAAGTACAGAAGAATCAAAAGGATAAAAAATTTACAAATCTTATTTCAAGATGTATATTTCAACTGCAAATGCCAAAGTACAAGTTTAACGTACATCTTTAAGTTGAGAAGATCAGAGTTACAGATTTAGGAAGATCTAACATTTAAAAAAATATATCATATAGACTTGAGCCACTAGGCATATTTGAAGAATATTATATAACACATCATGAGAATAACATAAGAGATGAGAAAATTTCATTCAAAGAATGCAAACTTTCGTGCAAGGAGTGAGTCATTTTTTTTGAAATAAAAGGATGCAATTTTAGAGAGAAATTTTAAGGATGAAGAAATAGGGAACATCACTTTCTATAGCACACGTTGAGGCCAGTTCCAAAAAAGATATAAAACATGATCATCAGGCAAGAATGTAAGCCATATTGTAGAAAAGCAAAGCAGGAATGGATAATCATGCAAAATACTATTGTTAATTGAAAGCAGTTAACTATTAGAAGGAAGCTCATAAACATAGTTAAGCTCCAGTCATCCAATGAGAAATATGCCTCTAATTATTAAAGTGAAGGACTTAAGAAATTCCACTACAGCTCATGAGTTTTAGGTGTAAATTACAGAGTACAAGCTTCAATTATCAAGCAATTCCATAAACTCAAGCAATAAAATCTACAATCAAAACGACATATTCCACTCAGAAATTGTAGAAGTCTTCTAGGGAAAACCAATCAATTACAATACATGAATGAAACACTACATGAATAGAAAGTTACAGTTGTAGTAGTGATAAAAACTTGGAAATGGACTTGTTCCCACTTGAAAACCCTAAAAAGCGAAAAATGAAGAACATAATGAACACTTTGAATGAAAACATTGAATGAGTTAAACTTCTTCAAAGTGGTTTAGAGATAGAATCCTTCCCACTTACAAAATATATGTTATAATAATTTATTTCCAAATTCATTAAAAACATTATCCATCAATTTCTTATTTTTTAATGTAAGGTATACGAGTAATACCTTAAGAAATTTTAACAATCCTTTTATTAATAGAGAAAAATGATCTCTCGGTGTCTTTTAGATATATTTATTTAAGATATCTATGCTAATATATAGTTTAAGATTTATTTAAAATATCTATATAATGAAAAAAATAAGTTAAATATAATACCCCATATATATTACTAACTTAAATATTTTACCTAGTACATATTTTATTTCAGTAGTAATATTCCCACATAGTTATTTACCTATTCACACTCTACACACTTTGAAAATAATTGACATTTCCACGTATAAATACATAATCATATATTTATTTTATGTCCTAAAAATTTATTTTATGTCCTAAATACATAATCATAATCATATATCACTACTATAACGCTCCATGAATGAAACGCTACATGATAAAAGAGGAAGGGTAGTGAGGGGAAGAGGAGGAAAAGGGGCGGAGGGAGGAAGCGAAAACGGAAGAACAAGTGTGGAGGAAAGAATGGGATGAAGAGGAAGGGGTGTGGAGGAAGGGGAAGAGGAGGAAAGGGTGCGGAGGAAGGAATGGGGAAAGGGGGAAGGAGTGATGAAGAAGAGAGGGGAAGAAAGGGTGTGGAGGGAGGAAGGTGGGAAGGGGAGGAGGGAACATGAGAAAGGGGTATGGAGTTAGGAAGTAGAAGAAGAGGAAGGGGGCAGGAAGGAGAAGGGAAGAGGAAGATGTGTGGAGGAAGGGGTGTGTTAGGAAGGGTTTTAGGAAGGGGGTTTAGAAGAGGAAGGGGACGAAGGGGGAGGGAGGAAGGGAAAATGAGGGAAGGGTTTGGAGGGAGGAAGGGGAAAATAAGTAAGGGGATGAGGGAGCATGAGGAAGGGGTGGAGGAAGGAGGGAGAAGTGGAGAAAGGGGAAGAAGAGTTGGGGGAGTAATTGGAAGAGGACGAAGGGGTGAAGACAGTAGAAGGGAAAATGAGGAAGGGATAAAAGGGAGGAAGGGGAAACAACAGAGGGGGTGTGGAGGAAGGAAGAAAATGGATGAGGAGGAAGGCATGTGGAGGAAGGAAGGAAAAGAGGAGGAAGGGATATTGAGGGACGAATGGGATGAGGAGGAAGGAGGATGCAGAAGAGCAGAAGAGGATGAATGGGGGAAGGGGAGGAGGGAACATGACGAAGGGGTGTGGAGGTAGGAAGGGCAATAAGAGGAAGGGGGAACGGGAATAGGAGGAAGTGGGGAGGGAGGAGGGAAGAGGAGGAAGGGGTGTGGAGGGAGGAAGGGGAAGAGAAAGACAAGATTTGGATGGAGAAAGGGGAAGAAGAGGAGATTGGATGGAGGAAAGGGTATGGAGGGAGGAAGGGAAGACGAGGAAAGGGTTTGGAGGGAGGGAGGGTCGGAGGAAGGGATGAGGAGTAAGGGGTTTGGACGGAGTGGGGAAGATAAGGATCCTGTTTGGTCATGTGAGAAAGGGGAGGAGGAGATTGTACACTAATAGGAAGGGACACTTTCCACAGTTGTCTCACCAGGGGTATCGGAGGGACGAGAGGGAGGGAAGAGGAGCAAGGGGTTCGGAGGGAGAAACTTGGAGGAGGAGATTGGAGAGACATGCTTTACTCAGATGGAGGGGTATTGTGTGGACCCATAGGTTTATGTGGAGGGAGAAAGGGAAAAACAAAAAGGGGTGTGGATACCCAGGATTTTGGAAGACTGAGGGGAGGGACGATTAGAGGACTTATAGGGGTGTGGATGGATATGGTAGGAGGATGATGTAACATTACATAAGTGTTTTGAAGGGAGGGGAGGAATTAGGGTGTAGAGTTGGAAGAAGGGAAGAGCGGGAAATAGGTCTGGGAGGGAGTGAGGAAGGGAAGAGGAGCAAGGTGGCTTGTAATAGGGAGTGGGCAAGAGCAAGGATGATATCTTGGAGGGAGATAGCCCAAAATTGGAGTGAGACCATGTTAGGATAGGGTGTGGAGGGAGGAAGTGGAAGAGGAGCAACTGCGCTTTTGATTTGAGATCTAGGGAATTTTTCTGCATATGAGATTCTATAGTTGAGAGAAAAGGGAGGCTTTATTCCACAGATTGGATCCCTTATTTCCTGGGAGGGAAGTAGAAGAGTAAGGGGTTTGGAAGGCAGGATGGGGGGAAAAGAAGGAACGAGATTTGAAGGGAGAAAGGGGATGTGAGATTGGATGGAGTGTCAAGGCCGTGGAGGGAGTGGAAGAGGAAGAAAGAGTGTGGAGGGAGGATGGGGAAGAGGATGGATAGGGGTTTGGAGGGATGGGGGGAAGAGAAGGACATGATTTGGAGGGAGAAAGGGGAGGAAGAGATTGGATGGAGGAAAGGGTGTGGAGGCAGGAATGGAAGAGGATGAAAGAGTTTAGAGGGAGGGAGGGAAGAGGAGCAAGGGGTTTGTAGGGAGTAAGGAAGAGAAGGACGAAATGGTGTGGAGGGAGAAAAGGGAGGATGAGATATGGATGGAGGATGAAGGGTGAAGAGGTGGGAGCGAAGGGAAGGAAATGAGTAGGAGTGGGTTGTGGAGGTGACGAAGGGGAAGAGAAGTGACAGGGGATTTTGAGGGAGAAAGGGGAGGAAGGAGGAGATGTGGATGGAAGGAAGGGGCATGGAGGGAGGAAGGGAAAAGGAGGAAATAGTTTGGAGGGAGGGAGGGAATAGGAGAAAGGGGTTTGGAAGGAGAGTGGGGTTTAGAGAGAGACAATGGGTTTGGAAGGAGAAAGGGGAGGAAGAGGAGATATGATGGAGGAAAGGGTGTTGAGGGAGGCAGGGAAGAAGAGCAAGGAGGTTTGTAGGGAGTGGAGGAAGAGAAGGACAAGATTTGGATTGGGAGAAAGTTGTGGAGGGAGGAGATTATATGGTGGAAAGGGAGGAAGAGGGATGTGGAGGAGGAGATGAGAGTGGAAAGTGAGAAGAGGCAGGTGAGGAATTTGGAGGGAGAAGAGAGAGGGAAGGGTGTGGAGAGAGGGGAGGGTTTGGAGGGAGAAGAGGAAGGGAGGGGTGTGGTGGGAGAAGAGGTAGGGAGGAGTTTGGAGGAAAAGGAGGGGTTTGCATCGAGAGGAGGGAGTAAGAGGTTTTGAGGGAGGAAAGGGTTTAGAGACAGGGTAGGCGTGTGGAGGGAAAGAGGGAGGTGTGTGGAGGGAATGATGGATGGGAAGAGATAGGAGGGAGAGGTATGGTGTGGAGAGAAAAAGGAGAGTTGTTTGGAGAGAAAAAGGAGAGGTGTGTGAAGGATCAATGTGCATGGAGGGAGAGGGTTTTTGACGGAGAAGAGGGAGGAGTGTGGTGAGGTAGGGTGGAAAGTTGTGGAGGGAGAAGAGGGAGGAATGTGTGGAGCGAGAGAGAGGTGGATGGGGGTAAGGGTGTGAAGGGGAGGGGTTTGGAGGGAGAAGAGGGAGGGGATGGTTTTGAGGGAGAAGAGGCAAGGAGGGGTGTCGAGGAAGGGAGGAGTTTTATGGGAGAAGGAGGGTTGTGGAGGGAGGGGGAAGGGGTTTTGAGGGAGGGATGGGTTTGGATGGTGAAGATGGAGGGATGGGTTTGAGGAGAGAGGAGGTGATTAGAGGGATAATTGGGAGGAATGTGTGTGGAGGGATAACGGGTTTGGACATATGGAGGGGTGTTGTAGGAGGAAGGGTTTTGGATGGAGTGTAGGGAGTGGTGTGGAGAGAGGGATGGGTTTGGATGGAGAAGAGGGAGGGAAGAGTGTGGAGGGAGGGGAGGTTATTAGAGGGAGAAGAGGGAGGAATTGATGTCAAGGTGGGAGTGGTTAGGAGAGAGGAGGGAGGGGTATGGAGGGAGAGGAGGGTTTTGATTGGAAAAAAGGGAGGATTGGGTTTAGAGAAAGGGAGGGGTGAGGTGGGAGCAAGGGATTTGGATGGAGAAGGGGTTTGGATGGAGGGAGGGGTTTGAAGGGAAAACGGGTTTGGATAGAGGGAGGGGTTTGAATGGAGAGTAGGGATGGAGGAGTTTTGAGGGAGAAGGGGTTTTGATGGAGGGAGGGTTGTGGAGGTAGAAAACAGAGGGGTGTTAAGGGAGGGACGGGTGTCTAGGGAGGATGTGGAAAGGAGGGAGGGGAGAGGTTTTTTAGGAGATGAGGGAGAGATTTAGAAGGAAGAGTGTTAAGGGAGTGTTTATAATTTTTGTACTGGTGCAAAAATTGGCAACTTGAAAAATTATTTTCGTTACAAGACATTGATGAAATGAAACTTAATATGGGGAGTCATATAGTTTTTTATTGTGCTTTCAGTTACAACAATTGATTAACAACCTGCAATCTGTAGCTATGTGTGTTGTTACAAAATGTAACTGTTGACATTTTTTGCACTCGTGTAAAAATGGCCAACTCAAAACTTTGTTACGATGGATAGTATTGGTGAAGCAAACTTAAGCTAGGGGAGTTTCTTTCAGACAATACTGTTATTGTTGAATTAATTAATGATTACATGAAATCTGTAGCTATGTGTGTTGTTACAAAACATAATAGATCACATAGTCTACAATTTCATGCTATCTTCAGCAAAAGAACACAAAGCCCCGAAGGAGAGTTGTGTTGTCTTGATGAAGACACCAAATTTTAGAATAGATGAAGTGTTAGGTTTTGGAGTAGCAATCATGACTACAAATTACAAAAATTAGAGTTCATTACTGAATGTCACATGTATTCTTTAATATTATTTCCTTCA